>MUZC01002944.1:470491-493675 GCA_002072015.1 Radix auricularia
GTGCTGATTCGTTGTAGTGCTGATTCGTTGTGGTGCTGATTCGTTGTAGTGCTGATTCGTTGTAGTGCTGATTCGTTGTAGTGCTGATTCGTTGTGGTGCTGATTCGTTGTAGTGCTGATCCGTTGTAGTGCTGATTCGTTGTGCTGATTCGTTGTGGTGCTGATTCGTTGTGGTGCTGATTCGTTGTAGTGCTGATTCTTTGTTGTGCTGATTCGTTGTTGTGCTGATTCGTTGTGGGCTGCTGATTCGTTGTGGGCTGCTGATTCGTTGTAGTGCTGATTCGTTGTGGTGCTGATTCGTTGTGGTGCTGATTCGTTGTGGGCTGCTGATTCGTTGTGGGCTGCTGATTCGTTGTAGTGCTGATTCGTTGTGGTGCTGATTCGTTGTAGTGCTGATTCGTTGTGGGCTGCTGATTCGTTGTGGGCTGCTGATTCGTTGTGTGGTGCTGATTCGTTGTGGTGCTGATTCGTTGTGGTGCTCTTCTTTCTCTCTGTTTCACCAACTATTCACCAACTGGGGTGTAATGATCCAACAACTTACGCATTGTACCGTTATAGGTAGAAAAGACAGATCTGTACCATTATAGGTAGAAAAGACAGATATGTACCATTATAGGTAGAAAAGACAGATCTGTACCATTATAGGTAGAAAAGACAGATCTGTACCATTATAGGTAGAAAAGACAGATCAAGACAGATCTGTACCATTATAGGTAGAAAAGACAGATCTGTACCATTATAGGTAGAAAAGACAGATCTGTACCATCTCTTAAAAACACATCATCTTTCTGGTTAGGAAAGTCCCAATAATTTGTAAGATAAGAAATTTAATGTGCTGAAGAAGAGCTAAGTGGGGTTTTCAAAATAATTACATGGTTAATAAAATTTAATTTAATCGCTCTTAAGAGTGATTTCCCATTCCCTCCATAATAATTACGTGTTCCTACTAGAATAGCTACAGTCTGTAACACTTTCCTGATATTTTACCGTCCACAGTTGACCACAACCGCGTCATTCTGTGTCCCCAAGGCGCCAACTTGATGGACACGATAGATGAGCTTGGTGACTACATCAACGCCAGCTTCATAAGAGTGAGTAGTAGATGTTTACTGGTGTATGGTCTAATATCACAGTGAGTAATAGATGTTTACTGGTGTATGGTCTAATATCACAGTGAGTAGTAGATGTTTACTGGTGTATGGTCTAATATCACAGTGAGTAGTAGATGTTGGTGTATTGTCTAATATCACAGTGAGTAGTAGCTGTTTACTGGTGTATGGTCTAATATCACAGTGAGTAGTAGATGTTTACTGGTGTATGGTCTAATATCACAGTGAGTAGTAGATGTTTACTGGTGTATGGTATAACGAGCAAAATACCCATGCTACGCTACGGGGTAGGCACAATAAGAATAACTTTATTTTGTTTTGGGTCACAAATTCTCCTTAAAAATGAATGTTAACGCATCTGGAAATTAGGGTAGTGATAAATCAAACCGCTTCTTAATAAAAACAACGATATGTGTGTCGAGAAAAATAAAAATATTATTAATTTAAGTATTACCCATCAATTTTGGTATTTCTGCTTTAATATAGCATCATCATTATCATCCGTGTCTCTACAGCCCATGTAGGGCCCTGGCTTGCTCCACCACATCCTTCCAGCTACAGCCCACGTAGGGCCCTGGCCTGCTCAACCTCATCCTTCCATTCAGATCGATTGATGGCTTTCTTTCACCATGCTCGAACCCCTTTAATAACGCATGCTATATACTCTACCAGAATAAAAAATGTCGTTAACAGTTTAAAAAATCTTACGGGCAAGGCTCACTTTCTTTTCACGTAAATCAAAACATGAAAACAATATCTTTCCACATGATTCCTTTGGTTCTTAGAAATTGCTCGCTAAACACCCATTTCATTTATAGTCTAAGCATGAAATTCGTTCAAGACGAATAGGATATTTTTAGCCAGATATTATTTGTGAATATTGTGGCTTGGGGAGATTGGAAAATATGGTTTATTTGTGTTCAAGGCTCATGTTCCTTTAACGTGAATAAAAACATAAGAACAATGCTGCTTTTAAAGAAAATGGTGAGAAATTGATCTCCTTATAAATTTTATGTCAATCATTATATATTCCCAAACATTTTTTCTAATAGTAACAATTCACTTTATATCAATCTTTATTTCCGTTGTACACTATTCATCTTATAAATTCAAAACAGCTTGGCACAAAATGAGTTGTTGTCAGTGTGTTTTTTCGACATAACACGCACTTTCTTATGCCTGAGCGTTTACTTTCAATACGAATTTCCTTATTGTCAGTTTATAATGAAATCGATCCAAAACACTTACTTGTATTAAGTAAGCACCTAAGAGAAATACATCTTCCTCCTAACAAATATTTGCAATTGTTTTTATGATAAATCACTTGTTAAATGTTTCAAAAGCGGTTCCGTGTTAATTTTTCTATTAAGAAATTTCATTTTCTGTAATTTTGACTTGTTATACGCCCGTATAATATTTGCCTCCATCCGATTATATACGTAGATGTATAAAAGCTTATATTAAAATTAAAATTGATATTTCGTCTGCAATTAAATAATTTCTTCACATTTATTTCAATTTATTTCTATAGTTATTTAACAGTGACTAAAAGAAATTAGTTCGACCCATCTTCGTGTGATTTTATTATTGTAAAATACAATTTAAATTTTTTAGAAAGGTTCCGTTTTCTTTAAAAATAAATATGTGCCAATTAGCCTCAATCTTATACAATTACATATTATAACTGTAAATAATGCACTTTCAATAGCGACTATAAGTTCTTTTCACTGTTTATTTTCCATTGAGGCAATTCATGCGAGTAATCGTTCAACTAATGCGCAAGGGCTAAATTCTTCTTAAATGAAACATAAAGTAAAACCATCTCTGAAAAAATGATTGGAGATTGATCTTCTCATTAACAGTTTTTTAAGTCACATTCAATGACTTCCCGTTATCTTTTAAACAAGCACCCACGAAGATCGCATCGGCAGAAACTTGTGTTCATAAAATTAACGGAATTTTTCATAATCGAGTGCATAATTTTAACTATACATAAACCATTACGTGGTAACGTCTTTTCAATATTTAATTTCACTTTTAGCAATCATTGAAATAAATCGTTATTTCACAACTAATACAAACACACAGTCACACGCACACACAGACGCACATACACACACACATGAACACACTCGCACACATGCTTATTCACACTCTCGGATTATAATCAACATAAAAAGTTAAAAAGTAACATCAAATAAATTAATATAATTAAAGCTTCATGAAGCCACTTAATTTTTTTTTACGGCGCGCAAAACCACACCATCTGTTAATCTCAAAACCAAAATCATTATGATTTTACGGCTATATTTTCAACTGAAAAAAAGTAATCCAGAGTTGCGGGACATAGGGAATTCACACACACACTGACTGACGGACGGAAATGCGCCTTAGCGCATTATATAATAGATAGATTTGACAGTGAGTAGTAGATGTTGGTGTATGGTCTAATATCACAGTGAGTAGTAGATGTTTATGATGTATGGTCTAGTATCACAGTGAGTTGGTATTGCAGATTATAAGAGACTAGCAATTTACCCGCGCTTTGCTACGGTAAATTAGGATTTCAGTTATTGAAAATGCGTCTTTTTATATAGCTTATTATAAGAAAAAACCTATATTTAGGCAATCGTCCCCCTAGTGAGAGATGATTTAATATTTTTTGCCTCTTACCATCGTGGGAGTGTACTCAACAACTTCCCAAAGTTTCAAGCTTCTACCTACACGGAAGATTGGAGAATTAGTGTTGATTTAGATTTATATAGCCCATTTTAGGGGGAAAAAAAGGTTTTGGGCCCCGGGCCACCCATGTGTGGAAAATTTAATAATTTATATAATTATTTTCCTTATTACCATTGTGGGGTGTTACTAAACAATTACAGAAGGCTTTATACTTTTACCTACACAGAAAGTGGGAGAAGAAGTAATTTTCAGTTTTTAATGGCTCATCAATAGAAAAACTTCATTGGGGCCTCCGGCATGCAGTAAGTGATAATTTAAATATATATTCACCTGTTACCATCGAGGAAGTGTACTTAACAACTTCCTAAAGTTTAAAGTTCTACATACTCGGCAAAAAGGACAATTAGTGATTTTCAATTTTTACAGATAAAGAGAAATAGTTTTTTTGGACCCCGGCCACACATAATATGGAATTTTAAATTTCCTTTTCGTCGTGAGAAGATACTCAATAACTTCCCATATTTTCATGCTCCTGCCTACACTGGATGTTGGAGAAATAGCTATGATTGAGTGAGTGAGTGCATTAAAATCTATATTTGGGCCCCCAGGCCCCCAGTAAGCGATATTTTAAATATGTTTTCATCTGCTACCATCTGAACTGAACTGAACTGTCCCTTAACCCGACGCTGGGTCGTTGGGGCACCATTTTGAGCTGCGCACTAGCTGCTACCATCGTGAAAGTGTATTTAGCGATCCCCCAACGTTGCACGCCTTTACATATTCGGGAAATAAGAGAATTGTAGATTTTCAATTTTTATATAGCTCATATAAGAGAAAAAATGGTTTTGGGGCCCCGGCCCCCATGAGTGAATATTACAAAATTCTTTTACACCAATTTTCGCCGTGAAAGGGTACTTAACAATTTTTCCAAAGTTTCATGCTCCTACCTACGCGGAAAATTGGAGAATTAGTGATGAGTCGTATTTTTAACATAAGAAAAACTATATTTGGGCCCCCGGTACCCCATGAGAGGAAGTTTTAACATTCTTTTTGCCAATAGTCGTCGGGAGCATGTACTCAAAAAAATTCACAGTTTCCTGCCTCTACCTATAGAGGAAATAGTAGAATTTGTGATTTTCAATTCTTATATAGCTCATATAAAGAAAAAAAACGTTTGTGGGGCCCCGGCCCCCATAGGTGGGAAATTTAACTTTTTTTTTCTTCAAATTATCGTCGGAAACATGTACTCAAAAAATTTCTTAGTTTCATGCTTCTGTCATTCGTATGACTGATTATAAGTGATTGTCATTCGTATGACTGATTATGCATTATATACAGATGGATTGTTATTGTTACAGATAATAAATAGGATAAATGAAACACAGATGGTATGCATTGTACGACCAATTATAAGACAGATGCACGTAGATTGTGGTGTGAGACAGTGTTGAGTATTATTGCATGGAATAACAAGTTCGTTGTACATATTTTTTAAAAATATTTATTTATTATTATTATTATTATTATTATTATTATTTTTTGCCTTGCGTGCTTATTATATGAACACGGGGATTTAGATTGTGTGACGGATATGGGTTAACCGGATTTCGGCTCCGGCAGGATTTCACTTCATAAATCCGGTACAGCCCTAGTTACAGACAAAACCCTTACCCAACACCCAAAGACTGCGTGCGTATTCGTCTACTAACCCCCTCTTATTTTACCTACCGTCGTTATTAAATCTCTAATCATCAGGGTCCTATTTCCAAACTTAATCAATGGTCACATATGAACCAGGGGACTCCGTGACTTGTATGCGCTCTCAGTGAGACGAGACCGATAGATTCGGTACAGAGATGAGTAGCGTGGAAGACAATACTTTACCGGCTGTCTGATGAAATGTGAAGCAACTTCGCCAATAACACGATGGTCCCTGTCTTGGAAAGGGAAGTAATCGTATTTATTGAGATTACTTCCCTATAAAAAAAAAGATTTTTTTTTAATATAAAAAGAATTGAGACGTTGTTTCACGAGATAGAATAATCGACCGTTTTCCTTATGAAGGTAATCTGAAACATTTAGTTGAACACTATTCTGTAACATTTGGTTTGAACACTATTCTGAAAAATTTAGTTGAACACTATTCTGTAACATTTGGTTTGAACACTATTCTGAAAAATTTAGTTGAACACTATTCTGAAACATTTAGTTGAACACTATTCTGTAACATGACTTTTTCTCAAGCCATGTAAGAAAACCAACTGTGCATAAGCAATAAAAACCGTACTTTTAAAACATTTTTAGAAAAGAGGGTTTTATTGTGAACAGTTAACACAATATCAATTACCATTTGATATTTCAATCAAACCTTATGTTGTCAATTCATATTTATGCGTAGTCATGTAAAACGTGAATATGGAATAACTTTGGAAAATCATTTGTATTTCTTTATTTCTTTTTCCCTTACAAAACACACCAGAAACATGGTAAGAAAAAAAAAAGATCAAGTTAAGATAAAGACACTTAAAAATAAAACTCATTAAAAATGTTTCTGCATGAAATACACTAAGCCTTAATACACTTCCCATTCACAAGACATTACATGTAATAGATCATTTACCATATCAATAAAACTTACTAACATATCACCAAATAACTGACATGACTAGGCCATCACAACATAACTCACCAAACCATCACCAATAAGTGACTAGCCCATCACAACATAACTCGCCAAACCATCACCAATAATGGACTAGCCCATCACAAAATAACTCACCAAACCATCACCAATAATGGACTAGCCCATCACAACATAACTCACCAAAACATCACTACACAACATAATACTCACATACCACATAATTCACTACTCTTCGCGATATCACTCAGAAAGTCATCACCGTATGAATCCCGAACCCATGGCCATGAAATTCACAAACTCACCACCACTTGATTCACTAACAGTGTTTCTGCAACCCGTTCAGCACATCAACATCGCTTGACCTACTTGCTGAAGAACTTCAGAAAGATGTTTGCTATTTTGAAGGGCCCTTAACTATTTTAGCCATCGGCGTTGCCAGATTTTCTCGTTAACGTGAGCCTCGGAGCGAAACGACGAGATTTCCGGGAAAATTCGGTTGCCTGCAGTTTTTCCAAAAGAGCATTCAAAACTTAACGGTCAAGCCTTTTCTTTAGGTGTATTTTCTATAAGAAGGGGTTAACATTCAAAACTATCAAACAGACTTAAAATATTGTTCTAAAGATCTGTAGCGTATTCAAAATTGGCAAGATTAAAAACAAAGAGATATATATCTCATCTTATCCATAAAAGACGCTCTTCTATACAGAATATTATTTTTGTCTAGTTTTTACATTTTTATTAGACTTGTAAACAGTCATAGCGTGCCGGTTTTTCTAGTTTGATCAGGCAATCCATGGGGTAAAATTTAATGGTGAGTTGGTAAATCTGAATCGCGCCGAGGGGGGGGGGTAGGGGTAAAAAATGATCAAAATAATATTAAGAGACATGAAGATAAAATTCATACTGACAAATGGGTAAATATTATTTCAATAATAGGGTAAATATTATATCACCAATGGGTAAACTATTATTTTACCTCCTGATACAAATAAATTTGGGCAGTTGGTAAAAATTTAATCTTGGTAATAATTATATAACATTATATAATATTTTTGGTAAAACGTCATTTTCAAGTCCCCATAAGATTCTTCCAAAAGATGGGAAACCTTACTCAGGAACATTGGGTCAAAGTGACTTCATTTAGTCAAAGAAAAAGAGATAGAAAATCTAGCTAAAATAATATAATTAAAAACAAATAATACAAACTCAAAAGAGTAATAAACGCAATTAACAAAAATAATTTCCATTTTTTAATATTTATTTAAGTTAAATCATTCTAGATGAAATTAAAAGTCATTTCAATACAGTAATTCAAAAACTAAACAAAATATGACGTCATACCCCCTTACGCTAAATCACACCAAGAAGGTGTCAATTTAATGCCAATGCGCAACAGTCTTAACATTAGCATTCACAAAGCGGGAAATCCTCAGTAACCATCATTCTAGATTAAGTTAAAATTAATTTCAAATCAATAATTTTGAAACTAAATAAAACAATTACTATCTACATATTGCTGCTAAAATTATGGAAGTCGAACAAAAAGAATTTCAACATTGTTCTAAATAATATTAGACTGTAAAACACGGGGATGAGGTCAAGGGCTGAAGTGACCCGTACAGGTCAACTATAGCAGACGGCTACACATGCTATATAGAGATACATAGAGATAAACTAAAAATTCATTGATTTAATTTATCTTATCTTAACTTATCTTAGATGTAAAGACGCCCCTTCTTTGCATAAGATAATTGCGTTCACAGACCATGACAGATGATCTGTTGGCAAGTGATGCAGCGGACGAGCATGTGTCATTTTTTAAGCTTTTGTTTTTCCGAGGGACCACGACAGAAAGAGAGACAAACAGAAATAGAGAACGACAAGAAGTTGAAGTTAATATAAAGGATTTAATAAAAACAACCATAAATTCAAAATTTTTGATTATGAACCCCTTATAAATGTTGAGTTGCTGCCTTGTCGTCCATGAGGGACATCCACCGATCATCTACGGTGTCTGCACTTCCTCCTATGACATAGGCCACCTTCAAGAGACCGCCAGGTATCTTTATCCTGGGCCAGTTTCTCCAGGATCTTCCAATCATGGCCAATTCTCGTGACGTCTGCCTCCAATTATCCGTTTACCCTGTGGGTTCCATTTCAAGGCCTGCCTTGTTATATTAGAAGCAGATTTTCTTAGTGTATGACCGATCCACCTCCAACGCTTTTGAAGAATCTCTTCCTGAATGGGCTTCTGTTTAATCCACTGCCACAGTTCCCGGTTGCTAATTTTGTCCGCCCAGTGAATTCTGACAATTCTTCTAACACTATTGTTGATTGACAGGATTCTGGCCAGGATATGGCCATTGTTCTCCATATCTCGGCTCCATTTAGCAGCACAGGTTTGTTCATAGCGTTATATCTGAGACAGAACTTGAAATCCTACATGTGGAAGAAATTAAGCAGTCCCGAGCCTTCACTCTTCATGGGGCTTCCCGGAAAACCCCCTCAGCTCTCTGGCTCCCTAAAGGACGTAAAAACCTGAGAAGCACCCACCACGAGCGGTCGCTTCTAGAAGCGGCCACCTGGGCGTCCAGGACACTAGGTCGATAACGCCCCCCCCACTAAGTTGACCTCCCAAGGGAGGGGTTGAATTTTACCTACTTTCACTCGCTATTACTTTGGCGCCAACCCGGCAAAGCTTACGAGTCTCAATGGTTAGGATCACCGCAGTGCGGGGGATCATCACTGACCTACCTATGGTGTAATCCCCACTGGAAGGCTTCCTCAGAGCTGACATCCAATGCGTTTCTAGCGGTACCTTTTGCCAATCCGTATTTGCGCTCCTTGCCCTAAACCGGCACCGCTCAGTGGCGTTGCTAGTTAATCGAGGGAACGAAACGGTCGCTTCGGAGTAACCCGATCCTCAACGGGTACTTTGGTTTTCATCAACGGCATTACATCATTCGTGACTAGCACCTAACACCTAAAATCGGACTTCGGCATTCCTTGCCAGGATTTGTCAGTTTCAGGACGTGGTCTGATCCACGACATTATTCGTCTGTCGAGCCACGAATAGGCCAACCGTTCTCGACAGAAACAGAACTAAAAGTATTGATTATATTCAAAATAAAATGCACCGCCCTACAGAACATTTATAGACTAAACGTGAATGAACTCCCTTTGCTGTAAAACGGGGGGGGGGGGGGGGGGGTGGTGGTGGTCACAGATGGTTGAACTGAACTCCAGAAAACACGTGGATGTCAACAACAGACGGCTACCATACATTTATATAAAGATAACTAAAAGTGCGTTAATTTAATTAGGGTACATTCGATCGATCTCAAATTTTGACACAGTGCATTGTTAGGTAACAAATGTCCACGTGCAAAATGTCAGCTCAATAAAATCACGGGAAGTGGGTCATTTTTTTCCGCTGGAGAGAGAGAGAGAGAGTGAGAGAGAGAGAGAGAGAGAGAGAGAGATAGAGAGAGAGAGAGAGCTGACGTTGAAGTTATTATAAGGGATTTAAAAAATACTCACATAAATGCTATGAAGTCTTACATTTAAAGAATCACTAAACTTAATTATGTGTCAGTCTGTCTTATTAACCTGCCTGCCTACGTATCAACCTGGTTGTCCACGTTACAATCTTCCAGCCTACGTATCAGCCCACGTATCAGCCCACCAGCCCACGTATCAGCCCACCAGCCCACGTATCAGCCCACCAGCCCACGTATCAGCCCACCAGCCCACGTATAAGTCCGCTAGCCAACGTATCTGTCTGCCAGCCCACCAGTCCACGTATCAGTCCATCAGCCCACGTATCAGCCAAGCAGCTCACGTATCAGCCCACCAGCCCACGTATCAGCCCACCAGCCCACGTATCAGCCCACCAGCCCACGTATGTCCGCCAGCCCACCCATCAGTTTGTCCCCCTACATATGAGTGTGTCCCCCCCCACGCATTAGTTCACTGACCACGTATCAGGCTGTCTGCCCACGTTTCTGTCTTCTCGGGTTTTAATCGTTTGCGGGCGTAGCAGTCTCTTGTTAAGACTTTTTAAAATTATTTTTTTTTTATAAATACCAGAGCGCAACGAGCATGTCAGTCTAACATTGATAGTGTTGGCGTTATACAAGAAAGCATTAATTTATTCATTCATACATCACTCACATCACAACTGGGTATCATTCAAGCACACCACACAATGATAAACATCACACATAGAGGAAACCACTCACTGACAGACATCACTCGAAGAGTTTTGCTTTGAGACTCAATCTGCCATATTCTCTTTAGCTTAACTAAAAACAACAATTCTCTAGCGTACGGCAAAAGTGATCAAGTTAATTTAGCGTCTGTATGAGGTGTTGGGTGGGATGGGTGGGGGCATCTGTTTATGAATCAAGGTAAACAGACTTGTAACGAGAAGGTTGTTTGCTTCAGGTTATTAGGTCAGGTCATGAAAGAGGGACGAGATCGATGGATGACAAGGGACGCCTATGGATAGGTCAGTGTAACACGAGGACAAAGCGATCACTTTTCTCGCCTCCGTCTGAAGCAAGCCACGGCAGGGTTGTCAATGGATTTTTTGTTTGGCACCAGGGAGTGGGGGAATGGAGTTAGAGAAGTGTTTGCTACCATAGAGTGGGGGATTAGAGGAATGTCGGGCACCAGGGAGTGTGGGAATGGGGCTAGAGAATTGTTTGGCACCATAGAGTGGGGGGGATTAGAGGAATGTCGGGCAAGAGGGAGTGGGGGAATGGAGTTAGAGGAGTGTTTGCTACCACGGAGTGGGGGGATTAGAGGAATGTCGGGCCCCAGGGAGTGGGGGAATGGAAGTTAGTGGAGTGTTTTCTACCACGGAGTGGGGGCTAGAGATGCTTGGGTATCATTGAGTGGGAGAGTGAGGGTTTGAAGATTTTTTGGCACCAGAAAGTTGGAAAGTGGGGCTAACGGATTCTTTGGTAATTATATTAATACACAGCTGATAAGAATATTTTTTACCCACCTGATCAAGTAGAGATGGGAGACAATGAGGTCTAGATGGATTAATCGATGCAATTTATCAAAATAAGATTTTAAAAACGATTAACACTAAATGGAAAGATAAATTATGCTTACACGATCTGGTTTGTATGTGACTGGGCAATTATTATGAGATTTTACATACATCTTGTTTGTCAATTCTCAATATGATGGTTACTTAACAGTTGTAGGGTTAAAAAGTTGAACGCGGTGTTTTACTTGATGTAAGCTTAATGAATTAAAAGCCATGGATTGATTGTGGTAAAAAGTTTATGTCTATAAACGAGGTCTCAAGAACTGTCATTTTTTTCATATTGAACAATAACTTATATATTCAATTTGTAGATGAGTTGCACATTCGTTGACAAGAACTAGGCGATAATAAAAGCCCAAAAATATTTAACGTTGAAACTATAAGAGCTAGTAAGAGGGAGAGCCGGGAGAGAGAGAGAGAGAGAGAGACAGATATAGGAACGAGAGAGTGGTATGATAATAAGGAGGGAGGGGAATTGGAAAAAAGGGAACAGACAGGGCATGAGGGATCGAGAGAGATAGAGAAAGAAAGAGAGAGAGAAAGAGAGAGATAGAGAGAAATAAAGAGAGAGAGAGAAAGAGAGAGAGAGAGAGAGAGAAAGAAAGAGAGAGAGAGAGAGAGAAAGAAAGAGAGAGAGAGAAAGAGAGAGAGACAACGAGAGAGTTGTATGATAATATGGAGGGAGGGAAATTTGAAAAGAAGGAAACAGACAGGGCACGAGTGAGAGAGAGAGAGTGTGTGTGTGTGTGTGTGTGTGTGTGTGTGAGAGAGAGAGAGAGAGAGAGAGAGAGAGAGAAAGAGAGAAAAAGAAAGAAGTAGTGAGGCAGAATATGTCCACTGAGCCTGACATATGATACATGCCATTTCGTGTTGTTCAGTTTTTGCCTTAACAAATGCAATAAATAATTGACAGACGATATCATTCTTATTTTCTCTCTTTCCCAGGGTTATTTTAACAACGACGGCTACATCGCTACACAAGGTGAGTAGATCAGGCCAGTTCTTCACTCCTTCACCCACCCCATCCCTTTCCCAAACCTTTTATGCTTGTTTGATGATGTTATTATTATCGTCCACTCTTCATGCTTCAATGTAAGTTTTCCTGCACGATTGTGTTGTCCACTTCAGAAATATTGCTATGAAGACGTCCATAAAACCAGAGATAAACAGTAGAAAATAAACCGGTTCTAGACTTTGCCTTTTCTAATTACCTATTACATGGCACAAGAGATAAACATCCCACAAAGGCGATACAGAGGCGGGCATGTAATATTAACCCTGTTGTGGCGCACCTGACCATTTCTTATTCACGATAGGATAGCGGGTTCATATTATTATTTTGCTTGTTATTTTCTCAAAACAAATGATAACCAATCCCTGTCTCGTTATCGTTTGGTGACAGCCCAATCTCCTCTTTTTATGTAAAGGGACAAACCCAATCCCTTCTCTTTAATAAGGAGGCAACCCAATGCCTTCTCTTTATCTTTAGGTCCAAACCCAATCCCTTCTCTTCATCTTAAGGTCCAAACCCAATCCCTTCTCTTCATCTTAAGGTCCAAACCCAATCCCTTCTCTTCATCTTAAGGTCCAAACCCAATACCTTCTCTTTATCTTAAGGTCCAAACCCAATCCCTTCTCTTTATCTTAAGGTCCAAACCCAATATCTTCTCTTCATCTTAAGGTCCAAACCCAATCCCTTCTCTTTATCTTAAGGTCCAAACCCAATCCCTTCTCTTTATCTTAAGGTCGAAACCCAATCCCTTATCGTAATCTTTTTGTACCAACCCAATCCCTGACCCGTTATGATGCGCTGTCAAACTAGTGTGGCGTAGCTATGGGAGGGGGAGTGTGGTCCAAATTTTAAAAGTCCCTCTGGGCCCCCACTTGAGAGGGGCCCCAAATTAGTGTTCGAATGTGGGGCCCCTTAAAAGGTTAAGCCCCGGGCCCCAAGCCCCTAAAAATTCCTAGCTACGCCACTGAACCTAATCCCTTATCATTATTTTACCGTGCAAACCCCATTCCTGTCTTGTTACCATACAGTTACTGCTCGACTCTTGTCTTGTCATCTCACACTGTCAACTCAAAAAACGTCAATATTTCAAATTACTCAGACTTTCTTGAGAAGAACTAATAGTTAGTAATAGCGTAAATCACATTTCACGACATTTCACGCAGTTAATAAAATCTGTTTTAAAAATGATAAGTTCTATCTGTTGAAAAAAATCAAACAAACAATGACACATTTTTATTCAACTAAATTTGTTCTTCCAATCAATAACTCTTGAGTCAAGGTAGAGTTCCTTGTTGGACATAGACTAGATGTTCGGTGTGCACAACGTTGACCGTAAAAATACATCACCGTCTAGTTCCTATTAGGAGTTCACATCGGCTTTTTATCCTCTCATCATTACGACGTCAACTAAGCAAAGGATACAGGCAAATGTTGAAATG
The DNA here is from genome assembly GCA_002072015.1 of Radix auricularia. Lineage (NCBI taxonomy): Eukaryota > Metazoa > Mollusca > Gastropoda > Lymnaeidae > Radix > Radix auricularia. The sequence goes on from MUZC01002944.1 coordinate 484,440, forward strand.
ATAACTTTTACCTCTGTTCATAGTATGTCATAACGACTGTTTTTGACAGTAACCCAATCAGTTGAAATCATTATTAAATCTGTTATATTAACTTTACCGTCGTCTCTTTGGTCCGTCCGTACGGTACGCGGGAAAACAAAAGAGGCATGAGGTGACTATGAGAAGAGACAGGAGGTGATATATGAGAAGAGGCATGAATCCCTGTATTGAGCCATTTATGATTTATGAGATGATATTTGTGGTGATGTATTATATGATGTATGAAGTGATACTTTGGAGGTTCACTTTCAGCGTTATCCTAGCTGATGAGTCACGTGATATTCTCCAACGTGAAATACCCATGAACCGGATAATGTCGATGGAACCATCCCAGTAAAAATTCATACAATATTTATGGACGTTGGCCACCCAGTCAACTTGTCAAGGGGACTGTACCCAGTTCAAACAATTAGATTGTGTAATGCTACGGCCCTATGATAATGTCTGACAACCCCTCCCCTGGGGGACATCAAACCTGGTGGAGCTTTGACAGAAAGCTGGGCGAACGATTGGCCGGACTTGCTCGGTGTCCCCGCGAAGATTAGCATTAACGTGGAGCGATTAAGAACACGGTCCAGACGTAATTATCTGATATTCTCTACATTCTCTAGAGGACTGTTAGCGCACACACAAATTTACTAGGACAACAGCCATGGTTATTCTGGGAAAAGATTGTTGTAAAGTACGCAGTACTTTAATGCAGTTGCTTTTTTATATATTTTCATTTTGCGTTTATTGATAGTAGTATTTCTGGCCCAGGGATTGTATTACAAATTAAAACACCGTCGCTGGGAAAGTAAAATACATAGAGGTAAAAAATAACATTAAAAAAACACGTTTTTATAAGTGGACTAAAAATAAGAAGAAAATAAATTAAAACTTATTAAGTACCTTTCTTTCACATGACTAAATTGTGGGGCGGGTGTTTCAAAATCCCATTGTAATTTAGAAATGCTACTTAAAGATAGGTGTTTGGTATAAAAATTAAAGATTTATAATTTAGAAAGCAAAAGAGTGACCTATAATTGAGATAATGAGTGAACTGCATATGTAAAACCTCATAAGCACCCACCCCACGTTTTTAGTCATATTAAATCAAGGTACTTGAACTTATAAGTTTTAATTTATGTTCTTCCATTTAGTCCTCTTATAAAAAAATTGGTTAAAAAATATTTGTTTACCTCTATTTATTTGTTTATTCCAAACACCTAATAAGCGCCCGCCCAACGTTTTAATACCACGGGGATATGCTCACGGGATGAACTCAGTGGCACATGAATGTCATCAAACGCAGAGAGACACATATGCTATATAGAGATAAACTAAAGAATGCATTAATTTAATTACGGTACATTCGATCGATCTGAAATTTTGAAACAATGCATTGTCATTCAAGATCTATCAGTACTGAAGTTTTGAGATCTCTAGGACCAACAGATGTAGTTAATTTTACGTTGGAAAATTTGAAATTTAGTGGACAGATAAAACAAGTATAGCTAATAAAATCTTGAAGGATTATTTAAACGGAATTTCCAAAAAGAATTACGGATTTTTTTTTATTCAAGAGAAATAATTCTCGATTACATTAAAAGTAATTTCAAATCAGTAATTCGGTAACTAAACAAAATATGACGTCATATCGCCTCACGCCACATCACATCAAGAATGTGTCAATATAATTCGCATCAAGCAACAATCTAACATAAGCATTCACAAAGTGGGGAAACCCCATTAGCTATCATTCTACATTACACTAAAAGTCATTTCAATCAATAATTTTGAAACTAAACAAATTGCTTTAAAAAATGCTTCTAAAATTACAAGAGATTTTTTAAAAATTTCTTCTGCAACATTGTTTTAAATATTATTAGCTATTGTGGCATTTGTTTCAACCCGATAGTTGTTATGGTCGGCGAGAAATTGACAAAATACTGATATTTTTTCGGGTTTATTTGATTTTTAAGGAAATCCAGAAAACCTTTTCGGTATTTTTTAGCTATGCATATTCTTAGGACCTCCTTAGCATATTTACAAGAGACCCGAGCCCTCTATCTGGTATGGTTCGGAAGGAGTTGCAGGATCAAGGTTGACGGACATTTCGAATATATAAAAATAGAAACGAAAACAAGTTAATAAAAACGTGGTTAAAAAAGTGGTAAAAATAAAAAGGAACGAAAAGAAGCTAATAAAAAACATGTTAATAAATAGCAGACAACATCGCTTGGCATTGCGAGACACAACCTTGAGACAACCTTGAGGATGTGAGGATGTGGCAAGTCTTCTCTTAGGTCTTAGAATGTGGATGCTAGCAACTTTAAATTGGTCATATTTCTACAAGATGTCGTGTAACAGGAATCGCTTGGATCAATTATGCCAGTGCAATAACAGGCGGCTCTTGAAACACTCCATGTTACTCCACACCTATAAATACACAGTGACGGTAAATGCCCCAAATCTCATTAACCAACCCATCATTTGTTTCCGCCTTCGTTTCCGTATTTAAATATTCTCACTGCATTGTGTCGTTTTATTTATTATTATATTTTTAATGCTCATTAAATAAATTACATTACTACTATCAATTTCATATTAGAAACTAATATTTTCCCAATGTTGATGACTCCCAACACAAGGTGATGATAATCTTCCGTCTCATTAAGTCAGGTTTATAATTCACCTATGTCAAATTAAGTTAAGGTAATGATATACCTCTGTCTCACTAAGCAAAGGTGGTGATACGCCTCTGTCTCACTAAGTCAAGGTGGTGATACGCCTCTGTCTCACTGTCAAGGAGGTGATACGCCTCTGTCGCACTAAGCCAAGGCGGTGATACGCCTCTGTCTCACTAAGTCAAGGTGGTGATACGCCTCTGTCTCACTAAGTCAAGGTGGTGATACGCCTCTGTCTCACTAAGCCAAGGTGGTGATACGCCTCTGTCTCACTAAGCCAAGGTGGTAATACGCCTCTGTCTCACTCAGTCAAGGTGGTGAAATACATCTGTCTCACTCAGTCAAGATGGTGAGACACACATGTCTCACAAAGTCAAGGTGGTGACACACCTCTGTCTCACTTAGCCAAGGTGGTGATACGCCTCTGTCTCACTAAGTCAAGGTGGTGATATGCATCTGTCTCACTCAGTCAAGGTAGTGATATGCATCTGTCTCACTCAGTCAAGGTGGTGATATGCATCTGTCTCACTCAGTCAAGGTAGTGATACGCCTCTGTCTCACTCAGTCAAGGTGGTGATATGCATCTGTCTCACTCAGTCAAGGTGGTGATATGCATCTGTCTCACTCAGTCAAGGTGGTGATACGCCTCTGTCTCACTCAGTCAAGGTGGTGATATGCATCTGTCTCACTTAGTCAAGGTGGTGAATGCATCTGTCTCACTAAACTAAGTTGATAAGACCTCTGTTTCGTGAAGTCAAGTTATTGAAGCAATATTTCAGTGCCCATCACTCAGTGTCAGACTACATGTGTTCTGAACATACAAATACAATTTTCTTAGTCGTTTGTCCATGCAAAATTATAAAGCGTTTAGAATAATCTAATCCAGCATTGTGAATGATATAATTAAACGCGAAGAAAAATCCAATTCAAGAGGATCATGTTAAAACATTGTGAAGAAATTGATTTCGCTGCAGACAGCAAAGAAATTATTTTTATATTTAAAAAAAAACTAATTAAAGAAATGCAACGGAAAATTTACTGTATTCATGTATCTAAACGAATATTTGTTGATTTTTACGTTGATCTTGATTCCATGTGAGTTTTTTTTTTCTGTTGACATTTTCATAAAAAATCCTTGGTAAAAAAAACCTACAAAAATAGCTTTTGAAAATCTAAGATTGCCGTTGATTTTCAAGATTTTATTTTATGTTGAATTTAATGACGGACGTTTGTGTATATGTGTGCAATGGTTTCAGAGTGTATGTGTGTTTTAACGGTAGACAGAAACCAATAATTTATAATGAGTCATATTCTCAAATTAATATAAATGTCCAAAAGACGAAAACAATGGCGCTGAAACCAACGACCGAGTAAATGAACTTTAAGAGAAGCTACTGTACGTAATTACGAAGCTCTTCATATTATAGCCAAAAATAAACCCTCTTCTATTTTTGTGTGGTTTAGTACATCCCTTCCCTAGGTCCCGATCAAGATTTTGGAGGTAATGAACATTTAGTTTTGCATGAGATCAGTCTCATCGAATTCTATCAAATATGCCGTCACTTAAACTTATCGAAACGCATTGTTTTCATGATTACCCCGAGCGAGAGTGCCGTGTTTTTACGCATATTCCTCGCACACGCAGATAACCCGAACACACATAAACCATCTAATTGTATATTCATGTTTTGCAAGTTAATAGTGCAATTGATGCATTATTCAGTATAAAAAATATTTAGATTACCCCCCCCCCATGGAGATACCCCGCAGGGGGTGCGGGGTTTGTAAAATATGGTATAACCCGCGGGGAATATGCTTAAAAATAAGGTACTAATTTTATTTTGGATATAAACCATTAGTAAAATGAAACGGAATTTTTTGAGTACAAACATGATCATCTTAGACACAACTTTCTACCGTATGAAGCATCATTGATATTAACACAAAACATGATCTCCACTATCCGCAACGACTCTGAACGATATTTTACAACAAGTCATCCAGTGTCCACCAGAAAATGTATAAATATTTTACATCTATTGCATGACCCGTGACCACTACCAATTTGATACATTTATTTATTTCACATTCAATAACCACCTGGGAAATAATAGATATTTTATCCAGTATCCACGAGGGAATTAATATATATTTTATCCAGTATCCATTAGTTAATTAATAAATACTTTATATCAGCTGCATTGACCGTGTCCACTTACAACAAATTAATTATTTTATTGAATGTCCAATGTCAATTATTATTTCTTTTGTATGCCTCGTGTCCACTAATTTGACAGTTATTTACACCAAGAGTCATTTTGATATTTCACATTATTTATGATGTCATGTCCTGAAGCAAATCAGTTATACCTGAATAAAATCAGTTATACCTGGAGTAAATCAGTTATACCTGAAGTAAATCAGTTATACCTGAAGGAAATCAGTTAAACCGGAAGTAAGTCAGTTATACCTGAAGTAAATCAGTTATACATGAAGTAAATCAGTTATACCTGAAGAAAATCAGTTATACCTGAAGTAAATCAGTTACACCTGAAGTAAGTCAGTTATACCTGAAGTAAATCAGTTATACCTAAAGTGAATCAGTTATAACTGAAGTAAGTCAGTTATACCTGAAGTAAATCAGTTATACCTGAAGTAAATCAGTTATACCTGAAGTAAATCAGTTATACCTGAAGTAAATCAGTTATACCTGAAGTAAGTCAGTTAAACCTGAAGTAAATCAGTTTTACCTGAAGTAAATCAGTTATACCTGAAGTAAATCAGTTATACCTGAAGTAAATCAGTTATACCTGAAGTTAATCAGTTATACCTGAAGTAAATAAGTTATACCTGAAGTAAGTCAGTTAAACTTGAAGTAAATCAGTTTTAACTGATTTTACTAAGCCACATATACACTGCATGTGTCATCAGAAGAGAGTCGAGTTTCTTTTATTATTTACTTCAATTCTCCATCATAGGGCCAATGTTGGGGACAGTTGAAGAATTCTGGAGTATGGTCTGGTCAGAGAACAGTCGGCTTGTGGTCATGATGTGCCGACTAGTAGAGAGATGCCAGGTAAGCTACTTACCGTCATCTAGATCAGTCTTGCTCAAACTATTTAGTTTGGCGGGCTGACAGATTTTTCCATTGCACCAGAGATCAGTGAACTATTTTCCCTGCACTGACGTGATAGCGAAATTGATTTTTTTAAAATTTGTTTTTTTATGTAATCATTGACAAAAAAGTGGCAAATTGAGGGTTATAATTAGAATTTTTTTTTTTCCTTTCTTGATAACTTCTGGGCCGTGGTGGTCGAGAGGTAGCGCTCTCGACTGTCATACCGATGGTCACGGGTTCGAATCCACACGAAGGGATTTTTTCTCGCACGAAGGGATTTTTTCTCGCGGCCTGAGGAGTCCCCGAGTCACCCAGCTCCGAATGGGTACCTAACTAGACAATAGTTAGGCGGCTGGGGTAATGCGTGGAACCCCTATAGCTGTGGCCTGTGACCGCTGCATCACTTGCCAACAGATCATCTCTCATGGTCTGTGGACGCAATTATCTAAGATAATAAGGACCAGCGGCGGATGGCCCACGGACCGGCACCGGTTCGCGTACCACCACTTTGAGAAAGCACTGATCTAGACTTAACCACACGTCTCAAAGTGTGTAACATTGAATAGTTACAGTGGCCCTCATGATATTCTGATAGAGGGTCCCTTACTCTCCTGTCCATTACAAATTTTAGTTCAATTACAGTAATATTACAATATTCATACATTTAGATCTTTGGAGAAGTTCGCAATAATCAAGAAATAAAGTAACTAAGTGATTCTCAAAATTGTTTTTAAAATCTGATATCGCTGTATTTATTTTTTTCTTTCTGTTCATCTCCGCTCACAACTTTCAATAATAATAATAATGATCATAATCATAATCATATTATTATTATTATTAATAAAATAAAAATATTAAAAAATAAAAAAAAATAAACGTTTTGTGTCCCACGGTTATATTTTAAGTGATACACGTTGAGAAACGTTGATTTAAAAGCCATTTTTTTCAAGTGTCAATATTACTATTAAAATTCTCAATACAAAACCTAATAATCTTCTGTTATAAGCTCTAGACATTATTGTTTGAAACCCGTTCTTTTATCTCTCTTGATTTTCGGGAAAAATAATAGCTCCATCTAGTGTCTAGGGACTCTAGTGTAATCTGACAGCAATCGTAGTCTAGAAAGTCATTGATTTAACGATTTCAGAACCAAAGTTACAAGTACTGGCCAGAAGTCGGGGAATGCCTCGACGTAGATGACGTCATCATTAGAACTTATGTCGAAGATGACCGAGGAACTCACGTTGTCAGAAAAATCATATTACGTCACGTCAAGGTAACTAACTAGTTAGAAAAGGGCAGCAATGCCTTCAGCAGGGGCGCTCTTTGCCTAGATGACACCATTGGCCAAACCCCAAAGTGCTTCGTAAGCCTTTTTATCATGCACATCATGGATATGCAATTTTTATATTTATATTTCAAGGAAGAAAGTATCATGGGGTAAACAGCCTCTCTGTACTGAATTATAAATGTATAGAGCTCTATCAGACACCAAAGATCGTGGGCACATGAGCGGATAGCTGTTAGAGGTTGCACTGAATTTATTTTCTATATTAATATGAGTAAATGCCAGCGCTGTAAATCTTCATTAATCTTATTAGTTGTAAACAAAATGAGGGGTGAGACTGCAATCAGGCTTATTAAAAAAGTAAGTGGAAAAGACGTAAACAGGGTAAGGGTTAGCCTGACAGGACGTAACAAAACAGCTGTTTTGTCACGTCCTGTCAGGCTAACCCTTACCCTGTTTACGTCGTTTCCATTTACTTTGTTACCTGTTGGCTAAAAAGACTGGGGAGCCAGTAAATCTTCTAATCTTAATGACGTATGCTTAAAGATTTCTTAGCTAATTAGACCGCAGAAGGGATATGGGAGGGAGGAGAGATAGCTATAAATCCAAGTTATGGAGGTGTTTTATTTCACTTGTTGATTATGTTCATTCGGAACACTACCTGTACATTTCAAAGACCCCCCCCCCAATTTATTTTATCACACAGACACACACACTCACCAGACTATAAGAAAGCCCTCAGATTATGTGCTATAAAAACATGATTGTTATAGATAATGTATCATAGGTAAAAAAAAAACATGATTGTTATAGATAATATATCATATGTAAAAAAACATGATTGTTATAGATAATATATCATATGTCAAAAAACATGATTGTTATAGATAATATATCATAGGTCAAGTTTCTTTTCATAATTTAAACGAATTGAATACGGACATTTCATCTTACATAGAGGATTACACAATGTAAATCGGATCAAATGTTAACATAAGGATCAAGCAGATTCATCTCATTAAACAGGGTATTTGAGATTTAGCTGAGCTTAAGATGTAAAACAGGGCATGTGATATCAACTAGGCATATTGGTATCAAACAAGGTATAAAGGATGTAACACAGAAAATGGAATCAAACAGGGCATTTAGGATTTAAAAAGGAAAAATTTTATGGGATTAAAATGATGGGAAGGTTGCAATCAGGCTTATAGATAAGTAGACGGAAATCATGCAAACAGTGTCAAGAGCGCTGTTATGTGTCGTCTAGTCAAGCTCAAATTACCACGTTTGCATGTTATCCATCTACGTATGGGATCAATCAGGGCAGAAGGGATACGCCGAATATAGATGCGGGCTAGTATCACGTGGAAACATACAGAGTCTCCATATATTCGATTTAAATCAAAGAATCACGCGACTGGTGGAATGTTGTTAACTTCATGCATTGCTTTATTTATTTACCTATGAGAGTCCCTGTTTTGTGTGTACGGCAGACAGGTGAGCAGCGTGACGTCATCCACCTGCAGTTTCTGGCCTGGCCCGAAAACTCGCTGCCTTGCCTGCCCACATTCGTCACCTTCTGGAAGACATTCAGACAATTCAAGTGTCCGAGTACCGGACCGCCTATAGTCCATTGCAGGTTAGTGTAAGACATTCTGACACAATTAGCGGGATACTATACGATTAGTCCACTCCAGGTCAGTGTAACACATTGTGACCCAATTACCGGGATACTATAAGATTAGTCCACTCCAGGTCAGTGTAACACGTAACACATTGTGACCCAATTACCGGGATACTATAAGATTAGTCCACTCCAGGTCAGTGTAACACATTGTGACCCAATTAGTGGGATACTATAAGATTAGTCCACTCCAGGTCAGTGTAACACATTGTGACCCAATTACCGGGATACTATAAGATTAGTCCACTCCAGGTCAGTGTAACATATTGTGACCCAATTACCGGGATACTATAAGATTAGTCCACTCCAGGTCAGTGTAACATATTGTGACCCAATTACCGGGATACTATAAGATTAGTCCACTCCAGGTCAGTGTAACACATTGTGACCCAATTACCGGGATACTATAAGATTAGTCCACTCCAGGTCAGTGTAACA
>MUZC01002944.1:494091-510325 GCA_002072015.1 Radix auricularia
TTTCCAGGTCAGTGTAACATATTGTGACCCAATTACCGGGATACTATAAGATTAGTCCACTCCAGGTCAGTGTAACATATTGTGACCCAATTACCGGGATACTATAAGATTAGTCCACTCCAGGTCAGTGTAACACATTGTGACACAATTAGTGGGATACTATAAGATTCTAGTACTCTTTCCAATATTAAAAAAGTAAAATGCTGGCATTGGGTCAAATGAAGTAGTGTTCAAACGTTTCTATACTCACGCATTCTTGGGTAACTAGCACTATTCCCAGCTGCATTTACTTGTCCCCCAACTTATGTCAGGTACCCCATTCGAACTTGGGTGACCTCAGCGACGCATTGATATTAAGTTTTTTCATTATTCTATGTGATTTTTGTGTGTGTGATAGAAGTCAATGTTTTGAACCTTTGAACCATTTGTACACATTTCCACGTGTTAATTTATGTTACTTCATTGATGTAGCTGTTCCCGTGTAATTAGTCGCATCTACTTGTTGGAATGTGTAATGTTAGATTCTGCCGTTTTTTACAATTTGTTCCCAGGTTCCTGTAAGAAACAGTCCTAAATAAAATGTTGCAAAATAAAAGATATTTTTCAAATGTTTTCATCAACTTTCGAATATTAAGAGGTGTGATGAGATTGACCATTACTTCTAAAATATTCAGCGATCTGTGTGTACAGCAAAAAATAATAGCTTGTTGTAATGCTAAATATTAAGTTATCTATTATTTCTCTATACAACTGTTATTCTGATAATAGAATATAATTTAAATTATTCAATCTGCATCCAAAGAAGCTAACACCAATCCACAATTATAAATCTAACCAGTAATGGATCTCGGCGGACTGGCCTGCTTATTGCCCTTGACAGTCTTATCAGTCAATGGGAAGTGACGTCATCCGTAGATGTGCTCAGTTGCGTAGTAAGAATGCGCGAAGACAGAGTTGGGTTTTTTCCATCCCAGGTAAGATTCCAAGTTATTTTTTAAACTGTTGAATCATTCACAATCTCATCACATTCTTTACCGAATATTATTGAGTCCTACGCTAATACATGTTTTATGACTACTCTTGGCTTTTATTAGACATTATTTATCCAGGCAACCCCATTCCACGGCCGAATTCCAGCTGAGAATATGTATGTGTTTGTTCGTTTATATGGAGTAAGAAAAGTATTGTAAGATACTATCTTTGAGTAGTATTTCCAGGTTAGCATTTATTGCTGCATGTATTATTATTACAGTCCAAACTCGATAAGTCGAACTTCTCTATGTCGAATTAATTCTTAGGACCCAGCCTAATTCCTTGATTAATCTGCGCCTATTAGATCTACGCCAATTTTCCTAACTCGAAAACTCCGTGACGATTTTTTTCTTCGGGTTCCTTTTACTTCGACTTAACGAGGTCCGTCAGTAGTTTGCTCTGTAATTCTTCTATTCTCTATTGTTTCACAAACTAAACACTTGCAATTACTATTCGACAAGAGATGACATTAAGCCCTCATTCTTACCAAATATACACAAGGTTATGTTTAAAATATTAATAATCGACGCTGAAGGGTTGCTGGACACAATCAGATGAGCCCAACTCATTGCCCAACAATGGAGACTAGGTCTACTGGACCAAAAGAATGTCAGCAACATTTCTGTTACGATTCACAAAGAGTGTATATTTTCTATCTCTACGAAGGAGTGAATATTATTTTATAAAGCAATTTGTGTGTGTCTATTTCTTTTAAAGAGTGACTATTTATTCTCGTACCAGTATATTTGAATCTATAACATAATGGCTATATATACTTGTATCGATTCATTTTAATCGATTTCTATGACAGAATGACTATGTATTCTTGTTATAATCTGTTTGGGTCTATTTCTATGACAGAATGTTGATCTATTGTTGCAACAATCTTGTTTGATATTTCTATAACAGAGTGACTATCTATTCTTGTACCAAACTGCCGTGGAGGCGTATATCAGCTTAAAAACCCACCAAACAGATGAACATCAAGGTGAAGGTCAAGGCCAGAACAAGTTCGGAAGACTTCCGGGCCAACCATCGAGGGATGTCATCAGCGAGTATTCAGTAGGTTGTTCCATCTTTCTTTTAAGTGGTCTCCCTTTGTGACATGTTATGTTTTCTTTTCATTTCTTTCTCTCTTTTTAATAAAATCAAAGCTCTTAGGCAGGGTTCTTCAAACTTTTCTGCTGGATGGCCGCATTAAATGTCAAACAGCAGTATTTGGACCGACTACATACTAGAGGTCCGAAAAGAAAGAATCAAAACATAGATATTGTTTTAAATTATATAATTAATATTATTATAATGAAATATTTATATTTTTCAAATCTTACATTTAAAATTATTTAATAATACATTGATACAATGCACATAAACACATGTGTTAGTAGGAATGGTTATATTGTTTCCTGGATGTCAGAATAGTAGACATTTCTGGCTTATGATTTGATGTCCCTAACATCAACATAGACCTTAGATTATCGTCAGACAAGTTAGCTCTCAAATTGTACTTCACGTATTTCATCCTCGCAAATGTCTGTTCTCCCAAGTATGTTGTTGCAAAGAGTGAAAGGGCAAAAAATGGTAGAACCTCAAAAGTCCTTCTTTGAACTTGTCCCTAAGGATATCTTTTGTTTGCAAAACAATGACCTCCAGCTGCAGTTCATCTGAGCAACTGGCCACATCTGCTTCAAATGGATTTTAAAATAGCCTCACTTCTTCAGCCTTTGAATCCAATTTAAAAAAACGCCCCCGAAACTGCAGTTGGAGTTCTTTGATAATCTCACATGAAAATGATGTGGGGAAACTCAGCTGTTGCTTCAGCAATGAAGATCTTGCACTTGTCAAAACAAGCTTTTCTTTATGCCACTCATGTTCTTCCCTCCATCAACAGTCAAAAATTAGTTCCGTCAAAATTCGAATGAAAAATGAAATTGTAACAAATTTCTCAAACTTTAAAAAAGTTTTTTGAACACACATATCGCTGTTTGAATGCGGTAATGCGCGCATCGATAGCGCTCGCTTGAAATTATAGAAGGTAGAGAAGCTTTAGAATCTTTAGTCGACTTCAAGAAATCGCGGTGTTTGCTTTCGCTGATGTTATTCGCAAAATTTTTTGGTAAAATACAGGTAGAAATACTCTTTTTAAAAAAGATTAAATGGTCTCCAGGGGCTGGATGAGAGGGCCTCGCGGGCCGCATCTGGCCCATGGGCCGTAGTTTGGAGACCCCTGCTCTAAGGGAAAGAAAATCTGACTCTTAGGCTTGATCATTCCATACCTTGCTACCCATTTCCCAATGGCCAGTAACGTCATTTACCGAAACCAACAATGTTTATACAAACCCACTTTATCTCCCCAAACCAATGCTATGCTCAAAAGCAGTTCTGTTTACCCGTACCAATACTATTTATCTAAGCAAAATAACTGCAAAGCCAAGCCTATGTTATATACCCTAGCCAAATGTATTCACACAGACCAAATCCAAATCCAATGGAGACAAGCAGACCAAAACGTCTCATTAAAAGAGGCGTTGTTCAAAGCTCCAGCTTAAAACAATGAAATAATGTGTGGTGGCCATCGACTTTTTAATCTTGTTTGCCAAGAAGGCGTCTTTGAAAGAACACAGACGGACACAGTTTAAATTACTCGTGGAAAATTGTCTCGATTAGAATTATTTTTTCCATAAAGATGGATAAAATTTACAGGGTTATATTGCGGTGTTGCCTTACATTAATAATACCTGAAATTGGTACTTTCGAGATCTACTCTAACTTAATAATCTCAACATATTATGAGTAAATAGTAACAATGGGGGCCGGGGACCCAAATGTAGTTTTTCCCTAATATGAGCTACGTAAAAACTGAAAATTACTGATTCTCCTATTTCCCATGTTGGTAGAAGTATGAAACTTTCTGTAGTTGTTAAGTAACACCCCACGATGGTTACTAGTAAAAACATTATATAAATTATCACTTAGTGGGGGCCGGGGACCCAAATGTAGTTTTTTTTCTAATGTGAAAAACAGACACATAATTAATTCTCCAATTTCCCGTGCAGGTAGAAGTATGAAACTTTGGGAAGTTGTTGAGTACACTTCTGTAATGGTAACAAGCGAAAAAGAATTTTGAAATTCACACTCATGGGCGCCGGGGACCCACAAAAATATTTTTTGGTCGTATATGGGCTATTTAAAAAAATCCCTAATTCTTCTATTTCCCGAGAAAGTAGTAGCATGAAACATTTTTGTAGTTGTAAGTAACATTTCGCGATGATAACAGGTACAAGAAACGACATAAGTTATCACATACTGGGGCCGGGGGCCTAAATGTAGTTTTGTCATTATATGAGCAATATAAAAACTGAAAATCACTAATTTTTCCATTTCACGTGTAGGTAGCAACATGAAACTTTGGGAACTTGCTGAGTACACTCTTATAACGATAATTGGGGAAATATAATTTTAAAATTTCCACTCATGGGTGGCCGGGGGCCAAAAACCTTTGATTTTCCTAAAATGGGGTATATAAAAATAAATCCACACTAACTCTCGAAGTTTCCGCGCAGGTAGAAGCTTGAAACTTTTGGAAGTTGTTGATACCATCTCGCGATGGTAAGAGGCAAAAAAATTAAATCCTCCCTCACCAGGGGGCCGATAGCCCAAATGTAGTTTTTTGTTTTGCAATATTAGCTAGATATAAAGACTCATTTTAAATCTCTAAGTTCCTGTGTTCTCTAAGTGCCTGAAAATTTGTGGAAGTTATTGATTACCCTCCCGCAAAAAGGTTAAAGACACAAACAAATTAAATGATCAGCTCGATAGGATCAAATGAAGTAGTCTATGTACTTTTTTACTTTTTGTTTTTGTGTTTCCATGCTGTCTCGACAGACAGACACGACGTCTTAAGTTAAAATATTGAGTATATCCATTCAGATTAAAATCAATAGGTGTTTTGAATAGGTGTTACGTGGGTTCTCAACTCTAACTGAAATTCTAATCTTATCTTATCTTATATGTTACAGAAGATTATTGCGTCCTACGTATTTATATGGTTTGTGTTTAGTCCTGTAGTCTTACTAGAGTTTTAAATGATGATAAAGTGCGGGTAAATTGCTGGTGATATATAAAATCAACTAGTCGAACCATGTCAAACAAATTTTACCAAGTTCTTAACTACTAATATTATCTATTCTAAAGTATGTTACCCTATCAGATCAATGGTACCAATAGCACACATATATATTCTGTTAATTTTATCGATGTTAAATATAACGATGGACAGATAAGCCCGAGTACTCTTCACAAACTGTTCAAGAACATTAACAGCAGATGTTCTATTAAAGCTGATGCATTTCTTTCACTGACAGCTTCTTGACTCGAAACGAATGAAACAGAATTCTACCGACGTCCAACCTATCTGCTGTTTGAATAACGGAAACATGGTCTCGTCAGGTGAGAGATATTTGAAACTTCATCTGATTATTTGTGTGAAACCTACCTTCTACCGTAAGTTCTCTATATATTTCTAGTGCGATGAAGTAAAGGAAATGATTTGTGTAGTTAAGTCATTACTAAAACTGCTACTTTGTGAAAAACTTTTTTTTCTAAAAGCCGTTATATTATTCCACAAGGAAATCAAAAGTCACCTGTTTATTCATTCATTTGATAAATTGGCTATTAAATCAAATGATCACTTTAAAATTTGTGTTTTTTAAAAGTTAAAACCCTGTTTCTTTATGTATTTCAGTTTAAATATTGTTGTTCTCGAACGTTGTTCTCTCCTATATTAGTCCCTCATATAGAGTTTGCGTTGATAATTTCAGATGAAACAAATGAAAAAAGCTTTCAAAGTTTCCAAGTACAGTTTCCTTGCGACACAGGAAGTATCTATGTCACACCAGTTCCGGTGAGTGGTCATATTCATTGTCCCTGGCTCTGTCTTATAGTATTAACAGCAGAGCGTTTATTCCATTAGTTATGTTTTAGCCAACCATGATTAGCATCTAATTTATAAACTATCCACTATCCCATTATAATTTGACATCAAGTTTAGAAACTATCCACTAATCCACCCTAATTTAGCATCCACTTTACCAACTATCATGGAGCTCCACTATATTTAATAGCCGATTTAACTGTTGTCGCATGGGTCTAAGAAATAACCAGGACTTAATACAATTAGCAACGGATCGTCGCAAATGGAAATCCATGACCTCTGCCCTATGTGCCGTCTTCGGCCCAAGAGGAAATAACTAACATAATGTTCCCCACTTTTTCTTTGACTTCCTGCAACCCTAACCCCGATTTCGTCAACCCATAACTTAGCATCCATGGCCTATTTCCACATCTATTACCCCCCCCCCCCCAACTATTAAAAAATATTTTAATAATGAAAATTCCCCTTCCCACCTCCTTCAGCCCGATTCTTTATTATCTCAACTCCCGTAGAGTAGAAGGATTTTCTTTCAGCCCCTACCTGCCCCATGCCAACATGAAACTCGGTACAACCCGGGCTGACAGCTAAAGGTTCTACAACCTCATCTTGCGGCTACAACCAACCAACACGACCTTTTCCCTGATTGATTTCATAAACACCGCTGTTTATTTAATGACACTCAAGCTAACAGCGCTCTCTTTATCTTTCATACCTCTCACATTTTTCTTCTCTGTGAGTTTAAATATTTATCTTTTCAAACCACTTATCATTATATCGTTGATATTGTTTATTTGAGTTTGAAAAAGAAATATAAGGGATCCTTGAACGGTGTTTATATTATAAGGTGCAATATACATCAAAGATTTCTGTAAATAAAACAATAAGTGTAAAGTTTTATTAATTGACAAATACAAGTTTCGACCAATGTCTTCATTAGCATTTGTCATAAATAAACAAAACATACTTAAATTAAAATCACATTAGATATTACAAACCAACAATAAACAACTAATAAGTAGGGAAAATAAAAATAAAAGGATAGTCAAAAGTTCATGAAAAAAGCAAGGTTAACTGTTATATAACAAAAACCTGGAAAAAATAATTATATGATTCAGCTTTGTAAAATTGTGAACTTCTCTTAAACGTACCCCATTTTTACATTAATCTATTTTCCATAAAGATCCTATATCCTCTCAGTTGTATTGCTGGCATATAAAATGACAGTAACTGCAATGAACGAAATTCCCTTATGTCTAGCACTATTGTTATTTTTAAGACAGCACATAGGGCCTGTGAAATTTTATTGGTTTTTTAGTACCTCCTACTTGTCCTTTTGGATTGATTGATTTTAACAAACTTTGTAACGCATATCCACGATGACGTAGAATAAAATAAAATGATATTTTACTTAACACTATACAAAAATTGACCGGCCGATACCATTTTGTAGTGTGATATTTTTCAAAATATTGAATATACAAACGAAATTTCAAGCATTGGGTACAAGAAGGATACATTTCACTAGATCAAACTTTTTTTTTGTTTTTGTTTAAAAGGAAATCATTTTCTCTTTATCTAGGCTCACAAAACATTTTGAATGGATGGTTGGATCTTGACAATAATAGCACGTTGACCATATTTAATATTGAAGGGAGCTGAATTTAATGATATGCACTCTTTTGTGGTCCGTGGTCCCTGTGTCATTCCCTTCTATAAGCGATCTCAAGTGCCTAGAGAATAAGGCACTACCAATTTCGGCCTATGCGTGAGTTGTAGTTAGTCCAGTGTTGGTAACTAATCCATTTTTAAAGCAGACATTTATACGTTGACCTACCGGTACTTATTATTCTCTTCATTTACAAAGTATTTCTATATGTTTGTATAATTATTTTTCACTTCACTCGATTTGAGAAAGATCTAAAATGTTAAATTAATTATATTTGATGTAAAATAAATGTAGATGTTTCCAGGAAATTACAAAAATTCTCAATGAAAGAAACATTTTAGGGAAATGATCTTGTTTACTAATCGACAGTCAAATGCAATTGAAGAGATTATTGACGTGAACAAGTTAATTTTCGGAGGATCGATTTTTTGTTACATGAAAATTTTAAAATCCAATTACTTAATTTTTTATGGAAATTTAGGGGTTTTCTCGGCATGGGGGGGGGGGGGGGGGGGGNGGGGGAATAACCCAACTGTCAATTTAAATCAAGATTCAACATGGTTCTAAAAATTTAGATTTCCTTCTACTTCTAAAACAGTTTTTTATAAAGGTTGTAAATTTTCAAAAAGCAACTATTCCTATATTTAAAAAAAAGAAGAAATATTACCTTTGAGACAATCGCAAGTAGTCTTCTAAATATGATGATCAAAGTATATGCAAGTTAATTAAACAATTTGAAAACAAAAAGATGGCGGTAAACACTACTTTAAATTTTGATGAAAATTGGGCACCACTACCGATTGATACCGCTATAATACATGAACCTTACACAAGATCTTACCTGATTAAAAAAAATACGGGACACAACTTAGAAAGGTACCTCATCTGGAATTGTATGTTATTAAATTTGCTGAAGAAACGAGATCCCCTGATGAACGGGATTTCATGGTTAACATGCTCAGCGAAATGATCCCATCGCGCCATGGCAACCAATCTGGTAATGGGAAGCTAATCATTTTAATTAGTCGTAGGCGAGCCATATTTTAAATATCTTTGTAAGATAATGGGTCACATTGGGGAATGTGTCCCACAATTTACGGGATCACTCTATGAAACAGGAGCTTACTGGTTTACGCAAATGATTGTATGGGGGAACGTAATATTCACACACATAAATTTAATGCCCTTCTTTAGAAGAGAATCTATACGTAAATTATGTCATGTGATTTTATCAAATTGCCTTTAATTTATATCTCAGTTGAAAGACAACGTTTCATTTTTCCTCGACGCCATCATGATATACTCTTGAAGTATTGGGTTGTAATTCAATCTTTAATAAATCAAAGACAAAAGAAATAATTTTAACAAATCTTTCATTCAGACGAGCTTCCAAAAGTCTGTATAAGATATAAGAGAAGAAACTATTAATTTTATGAAATGTATACGTGTGTTAAAACGCCTGATATTGCATATTACAGATGTAAGAAAAATAATAAATCCTGGAATTGAACGTCGTAATATTCAAGATTCTTATAAAGATTGCGAGAAACAGGCTGGACATTTATTCCTACAGAGACTGGGAGAACCAGAAAAATGTATGTAGAGACAGGGAGAACAAGAAGAAGGGACTTCCCTCTGTTTAGACAGCGATAAGTAGAGCTAGAATGATCCATGATCTATATAGACGTAAGGAGACTTAGAATAACTGCTAAAGTGCATAACAAAGTGAAAAAAGTCCTATAATAGAGGTATAATTACCATTTAAGAGCGGCTGATTTAAACTAGAGTGGTGCTTCTCAAACTTTTTAGCATGGGGGACCAGAAAGAATGATTTTTCCTTTAATTCAACTCCAGGGACCAGTGAACTTTTTTATATGTACTAACGTGGAAGAGAAATGTTATTTATATTGTTTCATTTTTTCATTTTGTTTCCTTATTGCCAAAAACATAAAGAAATATTCCATAGGTTTTAGTATTCATGGTTGCAAACAGGCGATTATAATAATACTTTTCTGTCCTTTCTCGACACGTTTTGTGGACCGGCTGCGGATGGCCCACGGACCGCCACTGGTCCGTGGACCACCACGTCGAGATACACTGAACTAGAAAATCTCATTGAAGAGGGAAATAATACATGATTTGCCTTGTCAATAATGTCAGTAAATCATATAATGTTATTGGGTCAAAGGTCAAACGTTGTTGACCGCTGGAATTCTAGGGTAGATATTGGAAAAAGCTCTAATTTAAACGCATCTTTTAAAGTAACATGCGTGTTTTCATTAATTTATTTTTATTCTAAAATCTGCTTCATAAGGCTGTTAAATGGGATTTGTTTTTGAGTTAACTTTAGAATGTAACAGTCACAACAGTACAGAGATGTCTTTCAACTGGGTAACTTAAATATCTCAAAAGAATATTATTAGAAAAACAGGAATCAGCCTCTAACATAATTAAAATTAGCTTCATTCCAACCATGTTTTCCCCTTGTTTAATTTTTCTTTGTCCTAATGAAATCATTGATGCGTTTATCAATTACTAGAGAGGGCAGAGTTTCCCCTTCAACTAACAGTGACATAACAAATCAGAGTTTACTCCATGGAGCTGGACATCGAGGGTAGTGAAGCTGAATGGAACTTGCCGCGAAATCGAATTAAGATAAATTACTAGACTTCACTTAATTTCATTCACAAATGTCCACATTTAATTGGTATTTTTTTAAAATGTTCATTAAATTTTTTTTTACACGTTATCGATTTTCATCATCTGGATTTTCTTTTCGTATATAATCAGATAATGATGTGGTTGCTATGGACTCGGACTCAACATTGGCCTATGGCCTATTAAAACAAAAAATATTAATGAAATTATTATTAATATTTGAAAATACACATATTTCCTTATGAAAATAAAGGTGCACACGTTCACCTTGGTCTGGGTAGTTTCAGGTTCATCAACATTTAAAATCTTTTAAACAATCAACATTTTCGTTGTTTTTAAAAAAAATAAATACTGCCCGGTTGACATTTAAAACCTGATGTCTTAAAACTGGTTTTCGGACACGATGAAAGAAACAAAATGTAAAATAAAGAACGAAGTCATTTTAAAACGTTGCGATGTAATGATGTTAGGGAACAAGCATATTCGTTGTTGTCCGTCCGCCATAATAGAACATTTTCTGGTCTTGGTAGACATAGTGGCGCCAATCTCCTCTCCAAGTCAGCGGAGGACATATTTGCGTAATACAATTATTTATTTTATGCGCTAGCAGTTAAATGAGTTTGTTTGGGGCGGATGAGACTTATTTCAGCCCGAAATGTATGTCTACATATTGTACAAGAGATGATTGTTATTTCTTCTGATTCGTGTGGAGGCTTTGATGTCCTGCCCTGACGATTACTTCAGTGTCCTGAACATTGTCTTATGGCTGAAATTTTTTCTTTGTTATCAAAATTTATAACAAAATTTTCCAGTGTTTTCCCATTCTTATGAGTCTCAGTAAATACTAATATTTTTTTTCAAATTACACAACTTTTATAATAACCGCATACTCACCGCTTTTGATAAACAACAGTGCAATTCCATAATTTACGTTTTAAGATAAATTGCTTAAAATTTTTATTCAATTGAATTTAAAGTGCTTCTATTCAATTAAGGCTGGCTGAAAAAAAAATTCGAACACCAAATGAAATTTAACTTGAGTAATCTTTGAAACGATTTAATCTGTAGTGTTCCTTCGTTGCAATCCCCAAACAAATACGACAGTTTTTTTTCATGAAGATATTACTTGAAAAATGCGAAGTCAATAGTGCGCTCGCCTCACACGCGGATTTAGCCCACGATAAAAGCAACAATAAAAATGATGATTAATGACTATTTCTTAAAAATATGTCCTCCGCTGACTTGGAGAGGAGATGGGCGCCACTAGGTCTACCAAGACCAGAGAAAGTTCTAATGGAAATATTAGAACCCCCTATGACCACGAGATTAAATGAAATGCACACACATAAAATAAAAATTTAAATTTTAATATATTTTCTTCAAAAATTTTCTTGGCACATCTCATACTTTATATTTTACATATATATTATTTCTAAAGAAATAGATTTGAAAAAAAAGTATTATATTTTATTTTTGCGTACTAGCATTACATTATTAATATTTAAATTGCGAAAAAAAAGAATTTAAAGAAATATGATATAATTTTTAATAAAAAAAAAAAAATTAGATCTAGAATCTACACATTAAATGCCAAACTATAAAACTAAATCATGGCAATAAAAAGGATATTGTCGCTTGATATACAAATAAATCCACAAACCTTCAGAATCCAATAATTTATATTTTTTGTGGATATGCCTTGAAAGCGTCATATTATATCGTGAAAATAGGCATTCCTGAAAAACAATATTTAAAGATATTAATATGAACTACAACAAATATTACTTAATTTTTTATATTTTTTTTTGTTCTGAAATAAAGAAAACATTATGTTTTTTTTTTTTTTTTTTTTTTTTTTTTTTGTTATGTTTTTTTTTAATGACAAAAATATCTAAAGACATTTAAAATAAAATAAATTATCAATAACAGATTTCTTCTTTCTTTTCCTATCAGACGCTAATAAATTTAAAAGTTAATTAGCTCCTAAATAACGCGTAATTGAAGTGACTTGAATTCGTTCTTAATTGCCTTCAACAATAATATTTCTTAAAATTAAAATCAGCTAAACAAACTTACAAGGGTTAATTGAAAACTTCAAGGAGACTGATGACGAGAAAAGTTGCTAACTAGAATCTATAATTAAACAACCCTTAAAAACAAAGAATTTTTACTATAAATCCCTTATATATGAGACATAAATAAAAGTATTTATAATGTTCAATGTAATACGCACCGCGCGACAGACTAGCATAAACATTTCCAGATCGGGAAAATATAAAAATATGTTTAATATAACTTCACCGTAGCCGGTCCCGATCCAGGATGAGGGAGGAGGAGGGTTGTGCGAAGGGCTAGCATCCATTCCCCTAAAAAAAACCTTGTTGCAAAAACACGAAAAGGGGTACCTACAAATAGAAAACTCGAACCTTGGAAAATATGGGTCTTAACAGAGAATTAATGAAACTTGGTG
Organism: Radix auricularia; assembly: GCA_002072015.1. Taxonomy (NCBI): domain Eukaryota; kingdom Metazoa; phylum Mollusca; class Gastropoda; family Lymnaeidae; genus Radix; species Radix auricularia. The sequence continues at coordinate 506,851 of MUZC01002944.1, forward strand.
GCCAAAGTCAACCGGAAACCACATGGCCAATAACCATCCACCCCGCTAGGACCACCATCAGTTAAGAAACATGGAACGTAAGGACCATTTTCGAAGTTGGAAAAACTGCCCAAGTTGCTTCCAAAATGCAAAGGTAAAGGCTAGCCAAAATACTAGCCATCTTAGGAGAGTGGACACAGCTGGGGACAGTGAGAGAGATTGGCGCAGGTCCAGGAAGCCTGGAGAGCCTTTGTTTGTGACCTATGCCCCAGATGGGACGACAGGCGATGATGATGAGGATATTTAATATAATACGCACCGCGCGACTTACTATCATAAACATTTACATGATACATTGAGATAATTAAAATATATATTTATTTTATTACAGTACATTCGATCGATATGAAATTTTAAAAGCAGGTTAAAAAAAAGCCCATATGCAAAGTTTCAGCTCGATAAGATCACGGGAAGTGGGTTGTTTGTGACTTTGGATTTTCAGCGGACCACAAGTTAATATAAGAGATTTTAAAAATCCTTTACCTTTCTTGCGCACTGCCTCGTGTTTAATATTAACGTACTTTAAAAAGCATTAACGTGCAAGAAATCACGCCAGGCTTTGATTGTTTTTAGCTAATGGTAGTTGCTTCGTTGTCGTAAGGAGGAGCCACGGTGCATGATGCCTTATTGCTCACTATAACATAATTATACACTTTTTCGTTATCCTTGAATGTGGCGAGGGATGTGGTAGAATGCCTGGCAATTTGTTTGTTACATTGGAAATAGATATATAAAGATTTACCTCGTTGTCGACTAAATATTTTTTTTATCAAAGTTGTTTAACAATTGACTCTCGACACTGCTTGGTAATGCTCATATGTTTACCACCGTTACCCAACTTTATTTTAAGTTATCAATATCCTCAAACGTTAGCACCAAGCAATAAATTCTTGTTTTAAACTCCTTCATATTAAATTGGGTCTTTTCTTGCTTGCTTGCCAACAAAATTTTGGATCGATTTTTCACCCACTTCCTCGTAAGCTAGCGAGCTGAGATTCAGCAGACAGACTCGAGCCGATAATAAACAATGATGTAAAAAAAAATTCAAGTCGATCAAATGTACTGTCATGAAATTATTGAATTTTTAGATTATCTCTCTTTATTTCTATGTAGCATGTTAATTTTCATGAAAGAGTTTCACGGTGCGTATTATATTGAACGACCTTTTTTTAAAAAAATCTTTTATATTAACTTGTGGTGTCTGAGCTGGGCGGGCGACCGACCGACCGTGCGACCTTGCCGAAAAAACTTTGAATCAATTTTTAACCCTATTTCTCGTAAGCTAGCGAAATTAAATTTTGCAGGCAGACTCATGCCGATAATAAAAATAATGTATCAAAATTTCAGATCGATCGAATTGAGAGTAATTGAATTATCGAGTTTTTAAATTATTAATTTTCTCTATATATCATGTTACTTTTTTCATGGAAACAAAATGAGGGGTAGGACTGCAATCATGCTTATAAAAAATTTAATGGAAAAGACGTAAACAAGGTAAGGGTTAGCCGAAAGTTGGATTCTTTGGATTTCACCGCAGCTAAGTTTCTTAATTTTATTTTTAATTTTTATTTTCGTTTTATTTGTGTATTGTATGTTCGTTGAAAAAGGCTCTTTGCCGAAATGTTCGCTGTTTTGTTACATCCGGTCAGGCTAACCCATACCTTGTTTACGTCTTTTCCATTTAATTTTTTCATGGAGTGTTGTGTTGCGTATTATGTTCCACCTTTCATGTCGCGCAATAAGGTGCGTATTACATTGACATTACTTTTTACAAATATATTCACGATCGGTGTGCATCATCTTAAACACGTTTTACGAGACATAACTAAAATTTTGTATTTTTGGATTGTTTTGCCCAACCATATCCAATGAACATCCATATAGACTAGTTATGTCTCGTATATAAAAGGATTTATTCTGAAAAACTTGGGTTTTTACGTTTTTTAGCGCATTTTCGAGAAGTCGAATGCGCTATTGCACCCGTTTTGTCCGTCCGTCCGTCCGTCATCACCCTTGATCTCAGCATCCATAAGTCCTAGACCCATGAGGTATATATGTTTTTTGTATGTCCTGACCTGCCATTTGTGCATCAACACTCAGTTACTCAATCCGTTAAAAAAACCCCGTTAAAACTACCAAAAAATATTTCGAATCGAGAGGTAACACTAGCGCAGTGAACGCCGCCATTGCCGGAAGTCGAATACATAGTTTTTCAAGCATTGAAGAGTGGTGCGAAAGCGTGCAAAAGAATTAGTTTTTTTTTTAGTTGACGTCATTAGAATATGTGTAAAAGTTTAGAGAGTTTTACGTCATCATTTGTGGTGACTTGTAGATAGATTAAAGAGAAAATAAATTTTTTTAAAATGTAAAGAAATGACTTTTAAATAAAAAAAAATGTCAGGTATATTCATTACACAAGAAAATTCATAAAAATATGTCTAAAATCTAAACACAATTACTGATAACTACATAATGCTGATATCTAACATAAGTACTGATACATAATACGAAAATGCGCTAACACGTCCTGAATTCCAATAGGGACCAGGCTTAACATGATTTTTTTTATATAGATCTATTTGAGACATAATTAAAAAAATTTAATTTTTGGATTGTCGTGCAATGCATATTACAATGAAATTTTTTAAAGTTATGTCTTGTACATAAAGGATATATAGGGAAAAACTTGTTTTTTATTTTTTTTTTTAAATTAAAGAGCAAATTAAAAACTCCATTTAAATAAATCTCATTCAAGTTAAGATAAACATATAACATTACAACATAACGAGGAAATATAAAGGAGATCCATCAACAAAAAATATGTTTATAATTTTTTAAACATACAGATTTTTCAATTTTTTCTTAAATAACTCGAAGTTAATTATTGCGTAAATCAGGTTTAACAGTAATTAAAATAATCACTGTCAAGAAAGAAAGAAGTTGTTCATAGAAAAATACTTGATCTATATGTGTAGAGAAAGATGTAAGCAATATCTGGTGTAGAAGTTTATGTCTGAAGTAATAGACGAGGTCCACGTATGAAGTAAAAGATGAAGTCTACGTCTGAAGTAAAAGACGAGGTCTACGTCTGAAGTAAAAGACGAGGTCTATGTCTGAAGTAAAAGACGAGGTGTATGTCTGAAGTAAAAGACGAGGTCCACGTCTGAAGTAAAAGACGAGGTCCACGTCTGAAGTAAAAGACGAGGTCTATGTCTGAAGTAAAAGACGAGGTCTATGTCTGAATGTAAAAGACGAGGTCTATGTCTGAAGTAAAAGACGAGGTCTATGTCTGAAGTAAAAGACAAGGTCTATGTCTGAAGTAAAAGACGAGGTCTATGTCTGAAGTAAAAGACGAGGTCTATGTCTGAAGTAAAAGACGAGGTCTATGTCTGAAGTAAAAGACGAGGTGTATGTCTGAAGTAAAAGACGAGGTGTA
>MUZC01002944.1:515074-554738 GCA_002072015.1 Radix auricularia
ATAACTTGGTCTATTCATGACTCATATAACTTGGTCTATTCATGACTCACATAACTTGGTCTATTCATGACTCATATTACTTGGTCTATTCATGACTCACATAACTTGGTCTATTCATGACTCACATAACTTTGTCTATTCATGACTCATATAACTTGGTCTATTCATGACTCATATAACCTGGTCTATTCATGACTCACATAACATGGTCTATTCATGACTCATATAACTTGGTCTATTCATGACTCATATAACTTGGTCTATTCATGACTCACATAACTATATATATATATATATATATATATGTTTATACATTACTCAAATAACTCATTCTTTTCTTAAATTAGATAACGTGGATTGATTGAGATTTTAAAATAAAAATGTAATAACAAAATAATAACCAATTAATATGCTATAAAGCTAAATGGCTGCCCCCTCGCCTCTGCCCCCCCCTCTTTGCACCCAGAATAGCAGCTATTGATCCAAAGTGTCTTCCAGTTACTGCCACGATCTCAGGCTGTGGCTAATGGTCGTGGTTGAGGTTGTTGACGATTTTATTTTTGGCAAAGCACTAATGAGATTCCGAGAGTATCGCGAGGGTAGAGTTGTCTGATCTGCGTGTGTCCTGCTGCCTGCCGCCCAATTGATTTTGTCCGCAAGACGTCGCCGTGATGGAAAGATTCTAGTCCATCCCGTAGACAAGATGATGGTGGTGATGCATCGCAATGACGAGTCCGATTTAATTTATTTGCGTCCATCGTTAACGAGTCGTTATATTCAATTGCAATCATGGCAAACCTTTTATTAAATTTTTTTAGCTTTGGCTTTTTTAATCCATGGATTTGTTTGTTAAATTCAAAATTCAGAGTTAAATATATGCAATTTAAAGTTTTTTAAAAAAGTTAATTTATGCAAAAATTGTAACAATTTATGGAAACCGTTGCGATAAAGGATCCAATATGGAAGTCGTAGCAATGACGCACTCTGATCACGTGACTTCTTTTACAAATGTTGTTCGTAAGTTTATAGCGCAGCTTTTATGTCAATTATATTTAAATGTCAGCTATTTCGGTCAAGGTCTGTGCACAAGGATAACAAGTCAGCAAAAATAATTCATGTTTCACCGCCACATTTATCGTCTTTGAGATTGTTAAATAAATAGCTAAATAAATGCTGGTGTGTGCTTGTATGTATGAGTGTCTGTGTGTGTGTGCGTGCGTGCTTGCGCGTGTGGGTGAGTGTATTTTTATGTGTGTGTGACAGTGTCTGTGTGTGTCTAACAATTAAATGACTAGCCCCACCTGTGAGAGACGTGTTCTGTTGTTGTAATGACAAGGTATGACCGTGCGAGTTGACCAAGTATGAAACACATGATCTGTGTGCTGTGAACTAGAATAGTGTGGGGTAGAAAGCTGAGAAGATGGCTGACATACTATAAATTAGGGTTCAAGATCTAAGAGGGATTGATTAAAGTCAGATGTTATCCAGACCACAAAGAATTGTTGTCTAATTTCTTGACTCAGTATTTTATATCATCGTGTCAGTAGTGGGATCTCATAACTATTAAAAATACTGCTTAACATTTTTTTTGCATGGAAATGACTCCCTAGCTAGCTGCGAAAAATTAACGATTAATTTTTCGATTAATTGGTACAATTTTTTTATCTATTGAAATTATTTTAATCGATAAAAAAGCGATTAAAATTAAAGAATATGTTTTAATTTTTATAATTTATTAAGAAATAATTAATCATTTATAATTAATAATAGATTTTTTTTTTTACGTACAAACTTCTCCATTACAAAAATAAAATATTTTTAAAGTGTAAACATAAACAAAGCTGTTTTATAGGGAAAATGATATTAAAAAAGTAAACGGTTAAAAAAAAAACTTAATTCACAATAACAAAATTTAAATTAATTGACATTATATTGAACTATTTATATTTAAATATATCTCCTAACGATATTAATATTTTCGTATTAAATACTTAAGTTATCGGCATTTTAAAAAAAAATCTATAAAAGGGCACAAAATGTGAATGAAAAACAACATAGAGTGAAAAAGTGATTATGAGGTCTTAGAACAAAATTCATAACTTTTGAACAACTTGGGATAAAAAGATGATCTTTATGGTTTAAAAAAAATCATCAAACAATTTCTATACAGCTGTATTACATTTATACTTTTAAAATTTATTTCAAATCTTCATCCAAGTTGCTTAACTTAAATGCGTCATTTTTTTTCATAAAGTTGTTTTAAAAATTTACACTGATTTTTAAAATTTGTATAATTAAATATTAACTTAAACTAAAACTTGTAATATGTTACTAAACAAATTCTACGGGGCCGCGGTGGTCGAGTGGCAAGCGCGCTCGACTGTCGTTCCGATGGTCAGGAGCTCGAATCCATGGGAAGCCAAGGACCTATTCCCGAAAACAACCGCTGCCTTGCAGATGGCCCTGGCTGACCATAGGCTATGGAAGCAATTCCAGAAAATACAGCAGGCTGAAGTCGGAGACCACGGGCCGAAATTTGGCGAAAAACTCGTGGCACGCAAAACTCAATATTCAATATTGAGAGCGAAGAAGAAGAAGACTTACGAATTCTGATTCTTTTTTTAAAAAGTATTTGTTAGAAAATAATATTTATAATTGTAATAAGTTTTCAAATATATGTATATTTTTAATTACACATTGGACCTTTGTGTAACATGCCATGAAATATCACTTGAGATATGTGACTTAGAAATATTTTCTATTGTTAATATGCAGTTATTTTCTTTTGTATGCATAACTTTGATTTCATATTTTTTAATGTTGATTTTAAAAAACAAAATTTTCGGCAGAATATTGCTATTGCGGAAATAACTAAAAAAAAACCTTAATTGTCAATTCCCTGTTTTTATTACTTCCCTTGACATTTTCATGTCAATTACGTCATACATCGTTTTTTTTTTTAGCTCTTATCGAAATTATCGATTCATTAACAGTTAATTTTACATAAGCTAACGATTAAATTAAATCAATCAAAATTAACGATTAATGTCTCGATTAATCGTTAAAAATTTAAATTATTAAATTATTTTTAACTTATAAATTATTGTTCTTCAAAAGTTTTTTTTTTAAAATAGCGTCCGATAAATAATAACTTTCCTGACGATTACACAAACATTTTGATTTTAAACTATTGACTGACGGGAATGTACAAAAGGTTGATAAAGTTTGCCTACCATTATTCTAACACTTCACCTACATTTTATGAAAAAGATTGCTGTACATTGCTAAGTCAACCCTAGTAGATCTTTTTATCAAAGAGGTTTTAGGTGTCCACTAACCCCAAAATTTATTTGTGTTAAGCCTATTTGTTGTGCGACAAAAGTAAATTCCAAAGTTTAGTTAAAAACGAATGAAACTATCGCACGGTTGTTCACTACGTTTTGCTCATGTTTGATGTTAGCTATCAGACGTGATCGACCACATACCACTCACTACATCGTAGTTATGTGCTCGGGCAGTTAGGGCTAATGAGACTAAGCTTTGCCCGAAAGGTATGTCACAGATCGGGCCATGAGCTGGTCTTGACGTCACCATGAGGGTTCAGGGCACTGCCTGACCCCTTTAACCAGTCCAGGCGTTAGCCTATTCCTAGGCTGCTGTGTTAATTGATTAAATGTGTCCTCAAACTGTCGTCACAGGATCCCCCAAATAAAGTCTCTCCCATTTTCTCATGTAGCCAAGCGACTGCAAGTGTTCTTTTCTGGTGACACCCGTGCCGACATCAACACAGACAGTTGACTTCTGGCGGATGATGTTTGAAACAGGTTGTCAGTGTGTCGTCAGGTTGGTGCGGTCAGACCAAGCAGCAAACGTAGAGGTAGGGTGTGTATCTTTTGCTAACTTAGAGATAAGGGAAGTTTCTTTTGCTAACATAGAGGTAGAGAGCGTATCTTTTGAAAAAAATAGAGGTATGGCAAATGTCTTTTGCCAACATAGAGGTAGGGCGGCTGGGTAGCGAAGTCAAAAGTGAGCTCTCTTGACAAGTTGGGGGTCGTGGGATCGAGCCTACGAAAAGCCACTATCAAAATGTTCAGAAATGACTAACCTTAAGAAAGTCCTCCGCATACCTGTAGAGGGATGGGCGCCGCCAGTGTCTATCAAGCCCGATAATGTTCTAATCAAATCTAATCGAAACCTTAGAATCCCCTACGACCTCGAAAAAAGAGGTTATGGGACTAAAAAAAAAAGAGGTATGGCAAGTGTCTTTAGCTAACACAGAGGTGGGACGAGTTTTTTTTTTTTATAGTTATAGAGTTAGAGAGCGTGTCTTTTGTTAACATAGTGCCAGGGCAAATGTCTTTAGTTAACATAGAGGTAGGGCAAGTGCCTTTTGCTATTATAGAGGTAGGGCGAGTGTCTTTTGTTAACAGAGTTGTCGGGCAAGTGTCTTTAGTTAACATATAGTTAGGGCAAGTGTCTTTAATTAACATAGAGGTAGGGCAATTATTTGTAGTTTACATAGAGGTAGGGCAAGTGTCTTTTGTTAACAGAGGGATAGGGCAAGTGTCTTTTGCTAACATAGAGGTACGGCAAGTGTATTTTGCTAACATAGAGGTAAAGCAAGTTTCTTTAGTTAACATAGAGGTAGGGCAAGTGTCTTTTGCCATTATAGAGGTATGGCAAGTGTATTTTGTTAACATATAGGTATGGCTATTGTCTTTAGTTAACATAGAGGTAGGGCACGTAGCTAACAAAGCTGTAGAACGAGTGTCTTTAGCGGTTACAGGTTGGATAATTGTCCATGCACAGGCGCCCAAAGTAGTGGTAAAGCGAATGTCTATTATACCTTACAAATAAATCTACAACCTACCATTATCATTTATACCATACCTATCACACTTTTGACCCAAGTCATTATGTTGTCACTGTCACGAAACACCACATCGTCATCACACACTCTATTGTCGACCCCTACCACAATACATACCTTTGATACCACTAACACCATTAGACTTTGTCTGCTCCACCACAGAAAGACTTCTCCTAAACGGCTTACCATTTTTTTTATTTCGGCAGACGGACCGATTGCCTCTCCAAACATCCGATTTCCATCTCAGTGTGACGTCACAATCTCATTTAAGGGATCTGCTCACGGAGACAAACATATCATTAAGAACCGCAACCCATGTAAGTAGGAACCGCAACCCATGTAAGTAGGAACCGCAACCTATGTAAGTAGGAACCGCAACCTATGTAAGTAGGAACCGCAACCCATGTAAGTAGGAACCGCAACCCATGTAAGTAGGAACCGCAACCCATGTAAGTAGGAACCGCAACCTATGTAAGTACAATCAACATTCCGTGTAAGTTTGGGCTAAAACCCATGTAAGTTGCAACCACAACCCATGTAAGTAAGTACTACGACCCATGTAAGAAAGAACTACAACCCATGTAAGTTGCAACCACAACCCTTGTAAGTAAGTACTACGACCCATGTAAGAAAGAACTACAACCCATGTAAGTAGGAACCACAACCCATGTAAGAAAGAACTACAACCCATGTAAGTAGGAACCACAACCCATGCAAGAAAGAACTACAACCCATGTAAGAAGGAACCATAACCTATGTCAATTATACATTTTTTTGATTTTATGTTAAATTTTTTTAAAAAGCTTATTCAGAAAATAAATTACTTACAATTTTAACATCCTAAAATTGAAAATTTTGACGGAATATTTTTTAAAAAGCCGGCCAAGTCATACAAGGAAAGGGGGACAACTTTGTGTCATTGTTCTCGATGCCCATTTCAGCCGGTGATCCCCATTGACAGTGACATTCCCTCAGAGATCTCCATCAAAGTCTACACCTTGGCCTGGTCACGTGACGAGACTGTCAGTCCAACCTTCGACGTCTTGTTTTTTCTCTACAAGCTCGTCTCGACCTTCTTGATGGAGACTTCAACTAGCCTAGTGGCCGTCCAGTGCCGGTAACTTTATTCTTTTGCTTATAGTGTGGCCGTCCAGTGCCGGTAACTTTATTCTTTTGCTTATAGTGTGTTATAGTGTGGCCGTCCAGTGCCGGTAACTTTATTCTTTTGCTTATAGTGTGGCCGTCCAATGGCGGTAAATTTATTCTTTTGCTTTTAGTGTGGCCGTCCAGTGGTGGTAAAATAATTATTTTGCTTATAGTGTGGCCGTCCAGTGGTGGTAAATTTATTATCTTGCTTATAGTGTGGCCGTCCAGTGGCGGTAAATTTATTATCTTGCTTATAGTATGGCTGTCCAGTGGCGGTAAATTTATTATCTTGCTTATAGTGTGGCTGTCCAGTGGCGGTAAATTTATTCTTTTGCTTATAGTGTGGCCGTCCAGTGCCGGTAAATTATTCTTTTGCTTACAGTGTGGCCGTCCAGTGCCGGTAAATTTATTCTTTTGCTTATAGTGTGGCCGTCCAGTGCCGGTAAACTTATTCTTTTCCATAATGTGTGGCCGTCCGATTCTTATGATTACTATTTTGTCGTCTAAGGCAGGGTTAATTCTCTCCTTTTTGATTGCAAATCATGATATAAGGGTTAACATCATCATCAAATGTGTGTATCTTCATTTAGTCCATTGTGTAGCTTGACATTTCAAGTTTTAGGGAGTACACAAACTTAAACTGATAAAATATTGCCCCTAAACGCAGAGTCATCCTTACACCATTTTGAGCCCCTGGGGGCAAATAAATAGAGTTGGGTCCCTCCCCCTATGCTATTGGAGCCCCGGCCCCCGGGCAAATAGAGTTGGGCCTCTTCCGCTATGCTAGTGGGCCCCCGGGTAAGTCCCAAAGGGCCTATGCGTAAATGCGGGTCAGCTTAAACGCATTGAATATTAGTTGATAGTTGATTGGTTGAAGACGCCGTAGATGCTCCCTTCTTGATCCTTCAATAGGACATAGCCGCGCCTTGAATCCTACATTTGAATCCCCCCACCCCATTTTGGGGTAAATCCACACTGCACTTTCTTTTTCTTTTAACCGTTTCAAATAGGTGATCAAAAGTTATGCTCGAAAGTTCATCTTCTTTAAAAAAAGATCTGTGATGACATTTTACAGAAAGTCTCGACATTGTCAATTTCAGTGATGGTTGGTCAACCAGCGGCCATTTCTGTGCAGCTTACAACGTCATCGCCAGTCTGGTCGTGGACGACAAGGTGAACGTTTACCTGTGGTCAAGGATCGTACAGAACTGTCTGCCCCAGGCCATTTCACAGGTGAGCAGTAGTTCTAGTGATGCTCCGACTGTAGGCCATACTGGCTTAAACTTAGGTTTCATCTTCTAGTTTCATATATTTCTAGGCAAGGTCGATCCATGGATGCAACAATGGACAGATAGGCCCGGCCTTTAGTTAACAATGGTCAGATAGGTCCGGCCTTTAGTTAACAATGGACAAATAGGTCCGGTCTTTAGTTAACAATGGACAAATAGGTCCGGTCTTTAGTTAACAATGGACAGATAGGTCTGGCCTTTCGTTAGCAATGGACAGATAGGTCCGGTCCTTAGTTAACAATGGACAGATAGGTCCGGTCTTTAGTTAACAATGGACATATAGGTCCGGTCTTTAGTTCACAATGGACAGATAGGTCCGGCCTTTAGTGACCAATTGACAAATAGGTCTGGCCTTTAGGTAACAATAAACACATAGGTCCACCCTTTAACAATGGTCAGAAAACCCCAGCATTTAAGTGAACACATGGAACCTATGGCGGATTAAGGGGGGGGGGGCTGAACGGGCTAAAGCCACGGGCCCCCGACGGTTTAGGGGCCCCCAAACTTTTTATATTTTATAATAAAAGTGTACAAAAGTTTGCACGAACCCTTGAAAATATAATAAATTAATAAATACTATATATACAACTTATCGCGTTCAGACATGATAGTAATGATAGTACCTAATAATCGAAAAACTTTAATTGATTCACTTCGCATGATATAAAATATAGTTTATATTTTTAAATTTTTCATTTTAGAGAAGTTCCGTTGGCTGTGTGGGCATAGTACATGCTCGTTGTGCTACCGGTGTCGGGTTCCATTCCCGGCAAGGGCAAATTTTTTTTTTCTTGTCCATTCAATTATAACTACCGCGAACACATCAAACAGTTATTTCTTCGTGTTCGTTTTTTTTTCAATATTAAAATTTAGTTACAGTCTTATATTAGCTGTTAACAATCATTTTATTTTAAGAATGCTGGCTGAATAGGGCCCCCGTTTGATTGCAGCCCGGGGCCTCGTGCAGTCTTAATCCGCCCCTGCATGGAACGATAGGTCCGGTATTTTATCCACACAATTACAAATATGACCGGTTACTGTAATAGCAGTACTGGCCCAACAACGCCTATCACATAGACATGTGCAACTGACATGTGCCTACTCCAGGGTTATGTAACCACGATATAAAATTTTCCGACTAGCTTCATAAAAATAAACATTTGAAACATTTTTTTCACCTTAGAAAAATCCACCCAGCATGCAATGTTCCTTCTAAATTTCTTTGGTCTGCGTGCAAAATAATCAAACTTGCTTGCAAAGTTGCACACCATCCATTTTTATGCGCAAAATATGCACCCCACAAAAACAGATATTTTATTACATTATTATCAAAATGAGCTGCACTGTAGATCAAAACTTCTGTGTGGCATCGGATTTTAAAAAATTCTTTATTTGTTGATTTTTAAAATCCATTATATTAACTCTGGTGTCTTGCTTGATTGACGCAAAAACTTTGGATCGATTTTTATTAACCCACTTTCTCATATGCTAGCGAGCTGAAATAGGCAGACAGACTCATGGCAACGATAAGAATAATCTCTCAAAATTTCACGTCGATCTAATGTACTGTAATTACATTAATGAAGGTTAAATTAACTCAATGTATCTCTATGTAACATGTACATTTTTGTGCCAGACTGTCGCGATGCGTATTTTATTTAACAACTTTTCAAAAATGTTCATGTCGCGTTGTGCGGTGGCATATACTGACCATACTTAAAACATATACATTTATTCCAGTTCTGTAAATGTTTAGCCTAGTCTTTCGCGTGGTGCAGATTAAATCTAACATGTTTTTATGATACTTTTCCTTGATCAAATCGATCTGAAATTCAGTAGGCAGACTGTAGTTGTTTTTTTTAAAACTATGGAGTCTACATTCTGTATATATGAGACATAACTAAAATTTTGTATTTTTGGATTATTGTGCTATGCGTATTATAATGAACATACTTTTATTTATATCTCGTATAGAAACAATTTGTAATAAAAAGAACTTCGTTTTTTACGGGGCTTTTTAAATTTAATATTGAACCAAAACTTAAACGAAGATAATTGAAGACTCTTTTGAGGTTAAGCAATACATTTTTAAACAATTATTAAAATGTCAGGGATTATTTTTATATGCTTCTCTTTATTTCCTCAACCAGTCACAGTACAAGCACTTGTACCAGCTGTGCCATGACTACCGCCAACAGAAGCACCATTACCTACAGCTCAACAATTGCTACAACTACTACTAACAACAAAATGTTCCAGGGACCAAACTTTCTAGACGACTGCCAATAGTTGACGGACGGACGTCTCGTCCTGTCATTGACGTCTGTCACCCAGGGGAGCCCGCTCTGAACGTCCCGCCCCTACCCAGGGTGTCATGGTGGTTACACGAAACACAGATCTCAGAGTTACCCAAAGGGAAATAAATGTTGTCATCCCACAACGTCCTTGTTATTTAAACCAGTTGTAATATAATTTTGTTTATAAGAGTCTTTAACTCTATTTTTTATTGTTTACACGAGTTGTTACCCTTATATAACTCACAACGGATTAAAAAAAACGTTTTGGTATGTGTTTCTTTCGGTTGCGTCTCTATAAGGCACACTGAATATGTGTTGGGGAACAATTCACCCCACCCACTCTAGGAATATTACATTTTAAGAATAACGATGTCATTGTAGGGCGGGGTGTCATGTATTTTTCAGGATGTCTTGTGTAGGACAAGATGTCATGTGTTTGGCAGGGTGTCATGTGTAGGGCAGGGTGTCATGTAATCGGCAGGGTGTGTTGTGTTTGCCAATGTGACTTGTTTAGAGCAGGGTGTCATGTGTTTTTCAGGGTGACATGTATTGGAGAAAGTGTCATAAGTTTAACAGGGTGTCATGTGTTTGCCAGGGTGTCATATGTTTAGCAGGGTATCATGTGTTTGGCAGTGTCATGTATTTGGCAGGGTGTCATGTGTTTTTCAGGGTGTCGTTTGTTTGGGAGGGTGTCATGTGCTTGACAGGGTGTCATGTGTTGGCAAGGTGTCACGTGTTAGCAGTGCGTCATATGTTGGCAGGGTGCCATGTGTAGGGCAAGGTGTTATGTGTAGGGCAAGGTGTCATGTGTACGGCAAGGTGTCATGTGTAGGGCAAGGTGTCATGTGATTTGCAGGGTGTCATGTGTTGGCTGGGTGTCATGTGTAGGGCAGGGTGCCATGTGTAGGGCAGGGTGTCATGTGTAGGGCAGGGTGCCATGTGTAGGGCAGGGTGTCATGTGTAGGGCAGGGTGTCATGTTTAGGGTAGGGTGTAATGTGTAGGACAGGGTGTCATGTGTAGGACATGGTGTAATGTGTAGGACATGGTGTAATGTGTTTGGAAGGGTGTAATGTGTAGGCCAGGGTGTAATGTGTAGGACAGGGTGTAATGTGTAGGCCAGGGTGTAATGTGTAGGACAGGGTGTCATGTTTAGGGCAGGGTGTCATGTGTAGGACAGGGTGTCATGTTTAGGGCAGGGTGTAATGTGAAGGACAGGGTGTCATGTTTAGGGCAGGGTGTAATGTGTTTGGAAGGGTGTAATGTGTATGACAGTGTGTCATGTGTAGGACAGGGTGTAATGTGTAGGACATGGTGTAATGTGTTTGGAAGGGTGTAATGTGTAGGCCAGGGTGTAATGTGTAGGACAGGGTGTCATGTTTAGGGCAGGGTGTAATGTGTAGGGCAAGGTGTCATGTTTAGGGCAGGGTGTAATGTGTAGGACAGGGTGTCATGCTTAGGGCAGGGTGTCATGTGTAGGACAGGGTGTCATGTGTAGGGCAAGGTGTAATGTGTAGGGCAAGGTGTCATGTGTAGGACAGGGTGTCATGTGTAGAGCAAGGTGTCATGTGTAGGCAGGGTGTCATGTGTAGGGCAAGGTGTCATGTGTAGGGCAAGGTGTCATGTGTAGGGCAAGGTGTCATGTGTAGGGTAGTGTGTCATGTGTAGGTCAAGGTGTCATGTGTAGGCAGGGTGTCATGTGTAGGGCAAGGTGTCATGTGTAGGGCAAGGTGTCATGTGTAGGGCAAGGTGTCATGTGTAGGACAGGGTGTAATGTGTAGGGCAAGGTGCAATGTGTAGGGCAAGGTGTCATGTGTAGGGCAAGGTGTCATGTGTAGGGCAGGTTGTCATGTCTAGGGTAGGGTGTCATGTGTAGGGCAGGGTGTCATGTGTAGGGCAAGGTGTCATGTGTAGGCAGGGTGTTCTGTGTAGAACAGGGTGTAATGTGTAGGGTAGGGTGTCATGTGTAGGGCAGGGTGTCATGTGTAGGACAGGGTGTCATGTGTAGGACAGGGTGTCATGTTTAGGGCAGGGTGTCAAGTGTAGGCAGGGTGTCATGTGTTTGGCAAGAGCCATGTTTAGTTTTGAGTGTAATTTTTAATGTATGGTGTTAATGGCATTAAGACATGAAGCTTCAAAAATGAATTTGTTAGCATTACGTTTGATATTTATTGAAACATTTTCTTTAAAAAATCAGCCTTCTATTCATTTATAAAATTTCTTGCTTGAAAATACTTAGGAAATGTCATTATTATGTGTCTTTATTGCGTTTATCACTAATATTGGAATAAATGATCTATTTTCTCTACAAATACACGTAGAAAGGAGTGGAAAATCAATATTTATTTTATAGAAAAAGCTTTAAAAATTCTTTGTAAATTCAAAATCTTACCAGATCGGGGAGTAGTTTATCCGCCGCTAACCCATTCCGACGTTTAAGACCGTCAGCATACTACGCTGACCCATGCGACATAAAACAAGCGGTCGGTGGGGGGTGGGGGTTCATTCTTCGTTATCAAGTTGCATCGAAGTAAAGTCAAGACATTCCATGTAGTTAAGCTGTAAGACGAACCGAACGTCATTTCTCAATGATATAAAGTCTTCAAATTCTGAATATGATATTATAAAAAAAAAAAAAAAAAAAAAAAAAAAAAATTCAATGCAGAAAATATGCTGAGAACTGAACGAACATGACTTCTGAAATTATCAAGCACTTACTGGGAGGTGGACCCGCGGCAATCGTAACACAGTTTTTATTGAATTAACATTTTAGCTCTAATTTTTTTCCTCCTCTTATGATGTGCATACGCCCCTCTGAGAACTGTAAACAATGTTGTTAACAATTGTTTAAACTTTATTTTAATTTTTGTTATTAAAGTATTGTCGATATCAATGTTTTTCTAACGAGTGTAAAGTTGCCCAGCCTTCATATTTTTCTGTTCAAAATTGTATCAGTTAGAAATCTGCGCCACCGCACATCTTAAAGGGACCATTGGTTCGACGGTAACTGAAACTAAATTTCTATCTTAAATAAGGGCTTAATATAAAAAAGAAAAAAAAACACAATCAATTTCAATACTTTTATAGGAGAAGTTTATTGATTGAAAACAGTACAACGAAGGATTCCATGTCTCTATTAAATATATTCGTTCGCTATCTCATGTACCGAGTGAACCCGGACAAAAACTCCAATTGACTTCTTTTGTTGTGGCCACTAGCAATGAAATCAGAGTGAATTGTGGTAAAGAACAAAGTACTGACCAGAGAAGTTATATAATCTTAGTGATCGGTTATAAAATGTGTTTTGTAAACTTACAACAGGTTTTAATGCTCAGAACTTTGGAGCTTGTTCCTTGTGTGCTCTTCCTTTGGCTGTGTGTGCAATGACATGTTTTATATGTGTGCACTGACATGTTTTATATGTGTGCACTAACATGTTCTATATGTGTGCACTCATTTATTGAACCTGTGTGCACGACATGTGTTATTTGTGTGCACTTGTTTATTGACCTGTGCGCACGACATGTGTTACCAGTGTGCACTTCTTTATTGAATTGTGTGCACTACATGTGTTACCAGTGTGCACTCGTTTATTGAATCTGTGTGCACGACATGTGTTATTTGTGTGCACTTGTTTATTGAATTGTGTGCACGACATATGTTACCAGTGTGCACTTGTTTATTGAATTGTGTGCACGACATGTGTTATTTGTGTGCACTCGTTTATTGACTTGCGTGCACTAACATGTGTTACCTGTGTGCACTCGTTTATTGACCTGCGTGCACTGACATGTGTTACCTGGGGACACGCGTCTATTTGCCTGTGAGCACTTTGATATGTTACTCAACTGTACTCTGATATTAATCGCATTGATAATTATTTCTTGTTTCCATGCCTGTGTCATTGGCTGCTCATTAAAAAAAAAAGATTATTTATATCGTTGGATTTTTAAATTTCTTTTGATTCTGTTATGTGGTAAGAACTTGCTGACTTATTAGCTTCTCGTAGGTATTAAATTACATGTGATGCCATCTTAGTAAAAATTATAAAAACTATTTGAAAGCCAACGAAAAAACAACAGAAAAAGCGATTACTGACAAAATATGGGTGAGACTGCAATCCGAAATTTAGATTGCGAAATATGTCAATGAACCGGGTAGGTATAAGCCTGAAATGTCTCAGAACAAGGTGTTGGGCATACCCTGTTTAAATAGCATATATTTTGTAGCGAATGTTTTTTGATAACAAATGAATAAGTCAGTAGCAGGTGCTTGGTCCTGATTACACAAAAATCAAAAGAAAGCTCTAAATGCCATGATTAAGCCGAAGATCTTTATTCAAATGAAAAACAAGTTATAAAAACTGCAATGATTATTTAAACGCAATTTCCAACAAAGAATTTCCATTTTTTAAATACATTCTAGATTAAATCAAAAGTCGATTCAAATAAGTAATTATGAAACTAAACGCAATATGACGACATATCCCCTCACGCTACATCTCAACAAGAATGTGTCAAGATAAGGCGCAACGCGCAACTCTAACATAAGTGTTCACAAAGCGGGAAAACAAAAATTAACCATCTTTCTAGATTTAATTAAAAGTCAATTCAAATCAATAATTGTGAAACTTAACAAAACAATTGCTATCTAAAAAATGCTTCTAAAATTACGGGAGTTTGGCGTTTGTTTGAACCCAATAGATGTTAGACTATAGTTGGCGAGAAATTAACAAAATACTAATATTTTTCAGCTTTTTTTGTATGTTGAGTTTTCAAGAAAAACAGTAAATCTTTTCGGTAATTTTTTGGACCCATGCACATCATTGGGACTTCCTTAAGATATTTGCAAAGACCCGAACCCTCTATCTGGAATGGTTCAGGAGGAGTTGCTGTTCAGAACTCGAAAAAAATGACCAGACATTTCGAATCAATATCAGCAATTCCGAAAGGATATTTGGTTAAAAAAGTATTTGCTATTGTTTTAGAACGGCCTGGATGTAGATCACCCCCCAAAAGTATCGGATGTAGTATAATGAATGTTAAAAAGAAACAGAAAGCTTTTTCACTACATTAATTGTTAAAAATAGAGTAAACATTAATCCGTTCAAAGGTATGTAGATGTTACAGGCAATGTGTAAAATTCAGGCAGTCCATAGATTGCCTTGGCAAGTAAAGAATGCCTGATGATTTTAGGCAAAGTATTAAATGATTGCGATTTTCATACATTGGCAGGCATTCTACAGAATGCCGAAAAGTCGTCCTGAAAAGTATCTAAATGGTATTACTCCGCCATTTTTCCAGACACTAATGTTGGCGTTGGCACATTGTTCGTTGTTTGATGATATGGCGATCGAAGCTTGTGAGTGTAAAAAGATATTGTAAGCCAGCCTTTAGCCCGTACGAAGTTCCACTACCGACGTCAGTGTATACCTTACGGCTGAGATTCCACACACGTTCTCCCAAAACGTTTTTCTTGGGATTGCTATGTGACCATGTCGGAAGAGGATGTAGTGCTAGGACAGGAATCACGCAATGTTGACACCCAACGACGGTTCTACTATGAGTTACCTAATGTAAGAATCAATGCTGCTAAAAATAGTTTTTAAAAAAAAGAAACGAAACAAGTTGTTTAACCGTAAAAACAAAGTTTTTGAGTAAAAATCCCTTAAACATGAGACATAACTAAAAGTATTGATTATGTTTAATATGTTCAATATATGTTCTGACCACGGGAAAAACATTAACAGACTGAACGTGCCTGAACTTCCCGTAAAACACGGGGATGTGGTCATCGATTACTGCAGTGAACTCCAGTGACACGTGGCGTTCAAGTTTAGCAGAAGCTACATTGAGATACATAGAGATAAACTAAAAGTGCATTAATTTAATTAAGGTACTTTTGGTCGCTCTAAAATTTCGATACTATGCATTGTTACGAGAAAAAAGTGTATGTGCAAAATTTCAGCTCGATATGATCACGGGAATTTGGTCAATTTTGACTTTTGTTTATTCGCCCGAACAAGAGTTCATGACAAGACGTTAAGTTATATAAGGGATTTAAAAATTAGGGGACGATGTGGAAACTCATTTGATCTACCCTGTTAAAGAAGGTGTGAGTGCCATTCAGTTTGACTATCGTTGACTCTGAGATATTTGACGTACTTCATAAGGCACATTTAGCCATTCGTTATGGAGGACGGGACAGAATGTTGAAAGAACTTTCACTGAAATACAAGTACGTTACCCGTCGTGATATTGAACTGTAAGTTAAACTTTGTGAACCTTACAAGAGAAAACAAAAAGGCGTCATAAAAAGGGCATTGTTGTAATAGCAAATAGATTATTCTGAATCTAACTCTCGTTGTCACGTCTCATCGAATTTCTATAGCATTCAGATTGCGAATATAATTTTATAATGGCATATCAAGATCATTCCACCAAGTTCGTGCTTCTCAGGGCCCTGAAGAAAAGAGGGCACAAGAAGTAGAATACCAGCTCGTAGAGATATATACGCATCTTGGTGCTCCAAATATTCTACAGTCCGATAACTGCAGGGAATTTGCAAACCATATGGTAAGCAGCCTATAGGAGTACTGGCCCACCTTGAAGATCGTTCATGGTAAGCCGAATTACTCACAAAGCCAGGATAGATCGAAAGAGATATTAAGGGCATCAAACATATGCTATGTGTTTGGATGCAAAAATGAAAAAAACAACTGCCCACTGGAATGAGGGGTTACGGTTCGTCCAAATCATGAAGAACAGAGCTTTTCATTCTAGGATTAAAAGATCACCATACGAAGCTCTCTTTAACTGCACAACATTTTCCCTACCTGACGATGTTTTACAAGATGTGGAAACGGAGGGAGACCTCGGAAAAAATAATACAGAGCTTACAAACAATACGAGAGCAGGAAGACAGTTATGAAGGAATACATAAGACAGAGCATGCATGAAAATGCAATCAATTATGATTGAAACCAAAGCAGTGGTGAAGCCATGGTTATCGAAGAACCTTCCATTTCCATGGTTTCGTAGACCATTCTTCTTCCACTGCTTCATTTGTCTTCTTAAAAGAAACCAGCAATGCTCATACATGTCAAAAGTTCAGCCGAAATTTTCAAGCCATCTGTTGGCACCACGCTAAAGACGATGACGACAACGAAGTAGAAGGTTATGGGGGGGGGGGGGTAGAATTTTGTGCAGTTTTTGCTTCAATAAAAACGGAATCGAAATCTATCCCCGGAATGTAGGCCAAAAGTATTAAAAGGGGTTCTGATACAAAATTTCCCCCTGCACCTTTGGGAGTTAGTGTGCGAGTTCTGATTCTCGTTGTTTACAAAGGGCGTCGAGACTCGTGAAATCTGTTGGAAGTTGTAACGAGCCTGACAGAAGATGGCTTTTACCGCCTGGCTACTCCACAAAGAATCCTGAACCAACTATATGCCAGATCAGAATTTACAATATGTCCAAAATATTTAATGAAAGAACTTCCTGACCATGAAATAGCTCTCGGATCTGCTGCTTCTTTTCAGTCCACAGGAAGCAGACAAGGATTCATCAGGTGTATGTGCAAGATGAAATGCAAAACTATGAGGTGTCTTTGTGTGAAAAAAAGAAATTAAGTGCAATTCAAAAAGCTATTCAAGTCTTCCCTGTTGCTACAAGCTTTTCATTCCAGTTGTGTCGGCTTCTTTTTACTTGAAACAATATCAACTCCTTATTATTTATGAATTCATCACTGATTCGTGAAATATTAAAATGCGAGGCTAAAGTGCTAAAGTATTAAGTTTTTTTTTGTGTGTATGAAAGAGGAAAATATTAATTAAAGTACAGTTACAAGAGTCATTTCAGTCTTACCTCCAGTATCAAATATCGTATTTCAATCTCAGCTCGGATGTCTTTATTTGAACATCAATATACTTTATTTTGTATTACTTCCAATTTAAAATACGTAATCATCAATCATCAATAAAGGATTTTATTGTACTCTTCTGACACGAAATCAGTCATTCTATAGAGTGCCTAGACAAAGTATGTAAGCGTTTTTACAAATTTCATGCTTTGCCAAAAACAATGAGGCATTCTATACATTGCTTAGGCATTTTATAGAATGAATGATTTCACACATTGCCTGTAGCACTGTAACACAGATACATCTGCATTTGTTTAGGCCTGGTTTAAATTAAATTCGGACGCTAAGATGTAATTCACAATAGGATAATGTGAATCTTTACAACGTAACTACTAAAGAGTAGTAACTATTTTCAGCATTTATGGCAAATCATTGATTTCAATTTTTAAGCATCTAAAAATTAAAACACTTGAATCTGCAACTATGAAAGTCAATTACTAAAATCATTTTCCTCTGAACACAATCTTAAAACTCAAATTTTGAATGCGTTTTAGTTGTGAACGTTTATCTTTAAAAAAAAAAAACATCTGTTATTAACAGTCACATTTATTTTGCCACAGTCGCTTCCCTTAGACTGCAAATCTGAACGAGAATAACTGCGTCTTTTTTTCATACCAAGGGAGTCAGTTTCGAATAAAAATGGTTAAACATTTTGATTTCTCACCGGCCTAATAAAGTTTAATTGTGGGGAAGAACTTATTGCCAATTTAATCCAACATTAAATAAACAAAGGCACACAATCAATGCTCTACACATATCTGCTATAGAGACAAATACTAACAGTTACGATAACTTTCACTTATTTTTGGCCAAAATTTCTCAATGACCTTTTGAACAAAATTAACCAAAGCACAGAAAAATGATTAACATTAAAGAAGTTTAATTAAAATTTAAAATAAAAAAAAAAGTTTTAATATAAGATTTAAATGAATTCTAGTAATTTATCTCTAGCCTTAAGACATGAGTTATGGACCCTGATTAAAATATTGGGAAGAGCTAACTTTCAGAATACAATGGATAGTAATTTGAAATGAGTACAATTTTTCAAAACACATCGATGGTCTCTGTTACCGGATTATGTAGTATTGTGTGTTAATGTTGATCTGATGCAAGTTTAAAGGTCACATTTCATTTTGTATGTAAGCTGAACCTCGAACAATGATCTTGGAAAAATGTGTTTAAGAAAAACAGAAAAGATACAACATTAAGTAAACAAAAACCCCGCTTGCACCAACTTTAAAAACATGTTATATAATTGTATATTTTAAAAGAAGTTAATAATTAAATACCAAAAGGAATTACAATTTTTAAAAGGCTCAAGAGTACTATTAACATTTGGTGAAAGGAAAGCGTGGTTTACACAATGACACATTAGTGCAGGATCTGTAATAATCGTTTGATACAAGTCGTGATGAATTCTCACGTTCTTACGTTTACATGTTTCGTCGGCGATCAGCATTTGTTTCTTAAGATGTATGGGGATTAGATACTTCTAATCTTCACCAACCTTTTAAAATCATAAAGACTGATAATATTAGCCTATCTCATGTTTTTATTCTGTATAAATCATATATTTGATCTATGGTGTAATTCAGTACCTATCAAAGGGGCGATCCGTGGGCCATCCGCTGCCGTCCGCAGAAGTTCGTAGGAAAGGGCTGAAAAATATCATTATAATTCCTTATTTCTACCCATTAATAAAAACCTTATAGAATATGTCAATGAAATAGCTCACAGGTCCCTGTGGGTAAACTCCTACCGGTCCGACATACTAAAAAGTTTGAGAAGCACTGGTGTAATTCACAAAAGAACGAAACATACCTTTAAAAAAAATAGCCTCAAAGTCATTTTGACCAAACCCACACTGGGAAAAACAGTGTGAGACGTCTCGCTGGACTAAGATATTTTTTTGAAGTCCCCCCAGAAATCTGAAAATAGCGAATGAACAAGGGGATTAACTCAAGCGTGGTAAATCTTGAGGAGAGGACTGGTCTCAAGGGTCATTAGCCTCCCTTTGTTGACACTCGACTCTTAGTTTCTGTCAAGTCCCTGAAGTATTGTCTTAGCTTCGAACCATAAAGTTCGCTTGGTGGTATGTTTAGCTTTAAGCCTGGTTAAATAAGAAGTTTTTTTTTTAAAATGGATTATATGAGTAGTTTAAAGGCGATAAGAGTTCACTAGTCGGCAAGTTTTAGCTTAAGCATGGATAAATAAGAGGATTTCAACAAATAGATTAAGGAATCAAACAACGTGTAAATAAATATATTTATTTTGGTTGATATGTTTAACGAATTGATAATATGTTTAAGCAGGAATTTTTAACTTTTCAGGAAATAAGGTATGAAAAGAGGAGGGAAGGGACAGAAAGGAGGGTGGGGACTGTAGAAAAGGACAAGGGTTAGAAGGTGATGAGGTGAAAGGGTGTGAAGGGTAGAAGTGTTAGAAAGGGCTGTAATAGCGAAGGTTAAAAGGGATGGAATAAAGCTGAAAGTAAAGCATGGAGAGAGGAGAAGGAGAAAATGGGTAGGGGGGGGGAGAAAGTGGAGAAGATGTGTAGCAAAGCAAAATGTGGGAGAATGCCAGAATAGCCCCGCGTATAATCTGGACATGGCTTTAATGTGGCCACTTACAGCAGCCGTAAGATTTTTTGTATTATCTCGAACCTAAAAGAGAATTTGACAAATATATTTACCAGACATCGGAAGAAGACCTAATTAGAAGTGAAAGAGAAAAGTAGCAGGTCACATAAAACAATAGTGGCCAAAAAAAGTCGTATGATTCATGATGAACAAAGAGTAGAACAGGTGGAGGAATATCTCGCCCAGTTTGATAGATGTCGCATTGTTTCTTGCTAGAAAAAAAAATCATTGATCTCTGTCATGACGAAGGCGAAACTTTACGAAATAGAGGAAAATAGCTTGAGATGGATGAGATTGTATCTAAATATGAAAGTCTTAGACAAGCATATGGTATAACAAAAGAGGAGTAAAGTTTTAGTCAAGCATCCAGATATTATAGTTCATCGTAAACCTAAATGAATTATAGATCTACAATGGGAATAAAGTGAACGAGATTAGTGTCGTTGATATAAAGATGCGAGGAAATTTGAAACTTTTACAACAGACGCTGACTAAGTATCTGAAGTTATAAGGTACGTTAAAATCCTAAATATATGTACTTTTAAAGTAAGACAGATGTTTCATTGATTTTTTTCTATATATAGGTGAACAAGACAATATAAGTGGCAGTTCTGTGTTAGTACCTTCAATATATTGACCGAATATCTACATCAATTGGCCTCGGAAATTTTGTCTTTGATGTCACTGAGTCTATGAATTTGTTTCCTTCAGTGGACCGTGACATATGAAAAGAAAACCTTTAGAATTAGGACAAATGTGAATTTTTGGAAAAGAATTAAGAATATTAAGATTTTAATAGCGGATGACCTGAGCAAAATTAATAGAAAAACGGTAGAAAGATGCTGAGGTGTACTTTACATTTTCATCCTGAACTTAAGATCAAATCAATAGTCAAGTAGTAAAGATGATTTGCTTTTACTAATAAAAGGTGATGAAAGGGTTAATATTGATACTTTGATAAAGTTATGGGCAATTTGTCAGTTCCGAAGTTCTGAAAATAAAACTTTGAAATTAGATCAATTTAAATGTATAAGCAACCATAATTTAAACATTTTTAGAACTTGTATCGGATTGCAATCAGGCTGAGTAGGAAAAAATCGTTATTTATTGTTTTGTGGCGTCCTGTCAGGCTCACGCATGCAATTTTTACGTAACCATTTTTAGATATTTTTGCCATCTGAATATAAAGAGAATTTTTTGTTCCCTTAATCGGTATGCATTGATCTTATTTTAATTCTAATTGAGCAAGAAAACATCCATGTTAACAGGTTGACTCCAACCCAAGCTACGTCACTGATTATACGATAGACTTGGTCCTGGTTGTAAGTGAAACCACACTCAGTGTTGATTACATGGGCTATTTCGTCATGGGAATATTAAGGGATAAAACTGTATTGAGATGGTTGCCAGCAACATGATGGGGAATGATACGCCATTTGGTGAACGAATGGCTTGTCATGATGGGCTAATTGCTTTACATCGTGGGGAACGAATGGATGTGCGGGGAGTGCGGGGATGGGAATAAGGTTTCTCTTGATATTAGAGTTTCGGAAACAGTTTGTCAGTTCAAGCTAATAATCATACATCGGTATTCAATTTTAGAGTGACTCTATCGCTACTCGTTGAATTTTATTTGTTAATCATTCAACAGCATTGATTTTGTTTTACTGTTTTGCTATGTCAAATGATTTAACAGCACGTTAAAGATATATTTCCATAATTATGGGATATTGCATTTTCAAAGTAAATAAAGTCTCAAAGCCATCACAAGAATGCCGGGGAGTTTCAGATCTTTCAACACGAGTCTCTCTTTAAAGAGATCCTCAGTTTTCTCTTGTAACCTACATTTGACGTCATTTCCTCTTCGTCTTGAATTGACGTCTCCTTGCCACCCCGCCCCTCAACCAACTTGTCCAACCGAATTCCGCTCACTACATCCCCCTTCCCTGACTCCCCCAGCATTACCCCCTCACAACGAGCCCACACCAGTCCCAGCCCTCCCCCCTTGCGGGCCACCGAGCTGTCTGCCATGTTATTATATTGCGGGGCCCTCCACGACCTCATGCTGTGACGGCTGATGACCACTTTGTGTCATAGGGACTCGCTTTGACCCGAGGCTCAGCTGGACTCTGATGAAGGTCCAATCCTGGGGCAACTCGATGTGAACTAGTCGGTGGCTAGTCGTCCGGACGCCTTGATGCTGAGGGAATAATGCGTTTAAGATTGACTTCCAGCAGGTCGCTAAAGTGATGTTCTTAGATGGTGCTGCCGTTCTTTCGTCTTTATAACAAGTTCATTGTTTTTATTTAAAGAAATGTTTATATGCACTCTAGCCTTCGACTATCTTAATCATATACATATATATGTGTGTATGTATTTGTTTGACGTGCGATGTCAGCAAACTATGATCCTAAAAACTGAAAGAAACTGCCCCATTGTTTCTAAATAATACTTTTAGTAACAGTTTTATAGAATTCCTAAATATATAGAGATCTACTTTGGTGTTGCAGAAGAAACCTAATCTCAAATTAAAGGGTAAATTTTTTAAAATTATATCATTAAATAATTTTAAAAGTTTTTAAAAATAATTCTATCATTTATTGTTCAAGTGTCCAAAAAAAAAATTAAAAAAAATAAATGTATCCGCTTACTTTCATTCAAATTTAATTTTAAAATAATTTTCTCTCCCTTGAAACTTTTAAAAAATATCATGCCAGTTTGCTTTTTGACTTCTACTTTCAATAATTTCCCAGCATGACTTTTATTATATTATTTTTGTTTCGTTATGGGCAAGTTTTTATTTTTTCATGGATGTCTCTTGTAAGTGTTGCAGAATATCGTGTAAATTGTAAATATTTGTAGTGTCGGTAATTCCTTGACACAAAAATGGAGTCGCTCAGATTCTGAGATATGCTTACTGAACTATTACAAATTGTAAATAATATTTGTCACGTTAGTTAATTTTTTTTTTTCACTCAATTCAATTTCGAAGAAAAACATTCAAGAACGCCGGTTGGTTAAAAAAAGTAGGCACCACATCAAGTCAGTTAAGTTCAGAAGACAGTTTATTTGTATTGTTTGAATTTCTGAATAGTAGCATGGTCATTTGATTTCTTTTGATATCGTTCCATAAACTATTATCAATAAGGGGTTTGGGGGGGGGGCGCAAGAAAATATATTTAGCCTTAAAAGACTACATTTGAAATATCGGTACATATTTTGGGGTGTTGGATACTTATTTACGCTGTAGACTAGTGTAAAATGTTTTTACACCCTATATTTTTAAAATAAATTTATTGTTTTTTAAGATCTATTTTAAAATATATTTTTTTGTTTTACAAAAGACAAGATTTCAACACTCACACAACTGTTCCGGTTACCAGCTGAAATCAAAGTCTGTCCGTCATAGTAGACTGAAAATTACGGGTATTGTTAATTGTCTCCCCTACAGCGCCATCTTTCATGCGGTGGACGGGCCAAGGGAGATGATCGATGGTTTAAATCACAGACTATTCCAGTCCATTTGAGGCAATTTTTTTCTTGAAATATTTTTAAAAAATAAAGAAAAATTGGTGACTGAACTAGTTATTTTGAGAGCATGTTCCATAACATGTCATACACGGTAGGGAGGAAATGGATTGGGTAGCACGTCAGTGGAGTGTATAAAATATACGGGTCCCATTCGATATAGGCTACATCTAAAATTGGGATCGGTTGGTCAGAGTTGTTTAAACATATATAGTGTATATATTCAAACAAATTAATTGCTATCAAAATTTGGATATAAAACTAACTTCTCCCCTGCACTTTCAATTAAATACCAAAATTTTCATAAATACACTTTATTTTATTATATCTAGGACACAAAGAAAATACTTACCGAAAAAGAGAAACAACAGAGGACAAGGAAAGTGAAATCAATAGTTGACTATACTAGATAAACAAAAATTACAATAGGACATCATGGCCATGGCTAACACTTTCAAATGCAGTTTCCTAAACCAAATAGTTTGTCATTATATCAGTGTACTATTCTATATTTTGAGCTACTTAAGTAAATAAGTTAAAGTAATAATTTAAAATCTATTTAAAAAATAATATTAAAAAAAAAAATTATTACAATTTGGTACACACTAAAAATCAGGGGTTTCAAAATTTCAAAAGTTCTACACATTAATTTTCTGAATTCGCATCTATTTTTTTCTTAATTTTTTTACCATGATTAATTTAGAATTATGTAAAAACTATTTTCAGGTTTATGCCAGAGTGGATTGTTGTTATTGTAATGTCTCTAACAAATTTTCACCTGGTCGTCCCTGATTTCTGAGCCTCTCACAACAACACGTAGGTGTTGAGTTGCGATTGTAGGGACCATCACAGTGGTCATCCTTGTTGACCTCGTTTTTAAATCATATTTTGTGCCGAGTGCACGATGTATTTTGTGCCCTTATGTTGCCATTGTGTTTCTGTTTCAATGACGTGTGATGACTTTCAACCCGTCATACAAGTGATGTTGTATTACTACTCTTGCCACAGAAAGAGGATGAAGATGAAATTTGTTCATTACTTTAAGATGCAAGCTGAACAATCAGGTGCACCAGGCATAGGTTTGCTAGTAACGTAAACTCTGATAGACGCTGAAGTGTGTCTCTGGTCAGTGAATACGTTTGTGAAGATTTCTTTCTTTAAAGATTGTGTTTTAATTAGAAATGAATTTGATTTCCACACACATACATTTTACTACTAAACAATATTTTCTCAGTTCTAGAGACATGGAAAACACGAAAAGAATTAAGTCCTTTATTAAAAAGTTTGCCTAAGAAGGATTCTCGGGCTTAACTGACCTGACAAAATAAGCTACCTGGAATTTTGCAGTAGACTAGGAAAAAGCCGATAGGTCAATAGATTCTCAAGAGGCGATAGAAATGGTTTGGCCATACAATAAGGAAACCTGCTTCCAACGCAGCAACGCAATTACTGAACTGGAACCCTCAAGGTAAACAGGGAAAAGGTCGACCAAGAAACACTTGGCCTAAAGATATGAAAGCTGAATCCAAGAGACTTGGCCATGCCTTGAAGATGCTGGAGAGACTTGGCCATGCCTTGAAGATGCTGGAGAGACTTGGCCATGCCTTGAAGATGCTGGAGAGACTAAGAATGATAGTGGCAAGTGGAGGACTTTTGTAAGATGCTTATAGACTTGTGCTGCTCAATGACGAGATGAAACAAACTCAAAAACGTTTGTTATTAATACTAAGGTACATGATTTTGCTTGTGAATTTTTGGAATTCCTATTTCATCTTCTTCTTGTATGTATAAAGGCCCACTATCATTGCTCTGATCGTTATGGCTCCTGTAAAAACTTGACGTTCTATATATACGTCCGTGAGGACAATACTTTGTATCGTTGTATTAGTAAATGGAGGGTTGGGAACGGGAGGCAATAGACAAAAATGCGTCAATGGTTGTCGCGTAAACTACTTCCATTGGAAGCTTGTTCTAGTCACTAATTGTCCATTACAGGAAAGAGCAGCCCTTGTATTGCAGCTTTTCAGGATTTTTTCCGGGAATCCTATGGTCATCGTACACGGCCGTCGTGATGTCACGTACTGTCATTCCATGCATCGATTTCATTGTATTGATGGATAAGCAATTTTAAACCACATAGAATGTATAGGAAATAAGTTGTGTTTTTTAATAATAAAAAAATAGTATAAAATTGAAAATTTTGGTCAAAACAAAATTTTTAAAAAGTTTCATCTGTATTGGCAACATATGAAATTGTTAAATCCCCAGTGACTTGATCACTGCATGTAGTTTTCAAGACCCGACTTCACTAGAGCTCTCTTATATCTAGACATCAATGCCACTCTATCAGGTCCTAATACTATCAAGTCCACTCTCACATCCAAAAACCACCACAACACTCAGACATCACAAAATCGCCACCATTCACAACTAATGTCCTAAATGACCCCACTAATATTATCTAAGCTCAAAACATCACAATTAACGTCTTTGAGAGGTTATTATTATTTTTTTTAAAAATGAAGTTGAGTTCTTCTACTTCAATCTATAGCCACAATAATCTTAGACTCACACGAATATACAGAAACACACAACACTCAGGCACAAACTCACACACATTCTCTGTCCCTCTACTCTGACACACTCCATTCACAGAAGTATCTGAGCCAAACTCTTAGAGTCATCAACGACCATCCAGGCCAAGTCCCAGCCTGTCCGTACCCTCGCTGAGTTAATGATGACAGTGATAGATTTCATCAGTGAGTCTCTCCTCGTCCCCTTTATTACATGGACGACCTGTCGGCGAGATACGGGGAGCCCGAACCGGAGAACGTCCCCGACACGTCATACACGAGTTGTTAGCGCTGCGAGGTGTAAATTGCCAGGATAAGGTTCGATCCCGGACTCAATTGAAGTTCGACGGCCGTTTGCCCTGCAGACTGGAACTAATAGGGCCCAAGGATTTAAGGTACCACCGCCTGGTTCATAACAAGGGATCAAGGTCACATGCCAGTCCGTGCTCACATTTTTAAAGTGAGTATGGGGATAGAGGGGGCGCGGTGGTCTAAGTTGTAGCGAGCTGGACTACTGAACCACTGCAAGAACTCGAGTCGCGGGTTCGAGCCGCGGTACTGGCAAGGCCCCCGGGGCATTGTGCTAACCACACAATCCCATGCTCGTTAGTGGTCAATGAAACTTGTGAACGCTACTTCACTTGCTCCCATGGACCTTCATGGTCTGTAAGGGATATAGATATATATATATATATATATATATATATATGGAGATAGAAAAAAGTTTACGGTGAACCTGAGTAAAATTTGTGCGGAAAAATGAGTATAGACTAAATGCTGCTGTGTATTAGAACACTAATAGATCGAAGGATTGTGTATCGCAACAGTAGTTCATGAAATTTAAATACGCAAATTATAACACAAGTAAAGTGTATAAGAAGAAAATATGTGTAATGTAAATATGTGGGACGTGGTGGTCGAGAGGTAGCGCTCTCGACTGTCATACCGATGGTCACGAGTTCGAATCCACACGAAAGTGAGGACTTGTTCTCGGGGCCTGAGGAGTCCCCGAGTCACCCAGCACCGAATGGGTACCTAACTAGACAATAGTTAGGCGGTTGGAACCCATTGACCGCTGCATCACTTGCCAACAGATCATCTCTCATGGTCTGTGGACGCAATTATCTTCTGCATAGAAGGAGCGTCTGTATATCTAAGATAAGATAACACTAATATATTGAATGGAAATATGTGTGTTGTAGCACTAGTAAATCTAATATTTCTTTATTGCAAAGCCATGAGATCAAATGGTATCATGTACTATATGTCTGCCTATTGAACTGAGTTGCATTCTTTCGGCACTAAATTAATCAGCTGAATATTTTGAATAAATAATAAACGAAAAGACAAAACAAAAGTAACAATACAGACAATTGACACGGACTGACTTTTTCCTGAACAAGGATGAAGTAACATAAGTACAAATAAGGAAGTAATATTTAGACTTAGACAACATCTGACACATCAGCCAGCAGTTGGCGACACATACAGATTTGAGTGCTTACAATTATTATTTACGTCGACTCACACTTCCCCTACCAGCCCCCCNCCCCCCCCCCCACCCAAAAGTACCAGTCTTTTGACTCAACTTCCTGAGTCTTTCCCCCCCCCCCCAAACCAATTTTTTTCTAGAGTCTATCGGCACGCGCTGTCTTCAGCCCCGGTCCTGTTTGTGCAGGTAGGCATCGGCTCGTGTGGGGACGTGGAGATGAGGGAGAGATCAAAGAAAGGCCGTGAGCAGCGTCCTCACAGGTTGTCGCGTGAAACACAAGAAGGGGGAAGAAATCACCAGAAGGGAGAGAAAGCATGCGCAAAACGGATAACTCTAAATTCTCCAGTTTCTCACGCGGCTGTTCTGTACGTGGTGATTAAATGGACATTTCGGATTGGTTTTCTTTGTTTGTGTGCTCTAGGTAACATGTGTTAATAATGTGGCTGAGAATTCATTTGATTTTAACGTGGTATGCTCCTCATTAAGGTAAGATGATTATTTTCTTAGCATAAATTTTTTTTAAAAGTTTTTAAAAATAAATAAATACATAGTTTTAAAAATTCAGATTTCTTTGGAATAGTTAATTTTATTATGTAGTTGCTGAAAACAGATAAATTTTAAAAATTCTAAGCTTACATTGTAATATCTCTTTTTGGCTTAACATAGCGGTTGAAAAAAACCCCAAAAACTAATGATTAGCATTATCGGGGGATATAAATGCGCGCTAACAGTTGCTGGCACACACATATCTAACGAAATCAAAAAGAGCAAATCACATCACAAACAAGTACAGACACCACAAACATTGCTTGAAATCACAAACTGCTACTGACATCACATACACGTAGTTATATCCTAAACAATTGCTGAAGTAATCAACGATATTTAAGTTTACTATAGTCTACTGAAATACTCTTTATAAAAAACGAAAAAAAATTATCTGCTAGGTAATCATCTATATACAATTTAAAAAAAAAAACCCTCAGCAATAACGAGACACCAATAACACCCCCCCCCCTCCGAAAAAAAAGTTGTTAGTCTACCACGGAATTCCTCTTTACTCTGCGCGTGCACTGAATGCATTTTAAAAGTTTTCATTTGGCGTCCTTTAAAATTGACCAGAATCCGAAACTGGTCATTTTATAATTTGAGTCGTGTGTATTCTCCGGTCTAGTAATTGTGATTTTTTTTAAATATTTTTTTTTTTTTTAAACAGAGATAGGTTTTGGTGTCGAGATTAACAGAAAGAGGTTTTTTTTTAAAAAAAAATTATATACTTTCTTTAGTAGTTTAAAGCCTGCATTAGCTTCGATATTTTACATTTCCTATAGAAAAATCAAAGGCTATGACAAATTGTTAAAATAAATAAAATAAAATGGTTGATATCTGAAGCTACACTGTAATAAATCACCATCAGGAAAAAACATTACTTGACGTCTGTATTTACAGTGGCTGTTTTAAAATAACACTTACAATTGGGGGATTTTTAGCTATAAAAATAAAATATTTTTCCAGTGCAAGACTAAAAGTTTAAAGGTTGTCTTAAGCAACAACAGTTATAAATCAATAAAAATAGAAGCACTGGGTTACATTGCACCACTCACACAATAATTGAGGCACATATTCATTCCCACCGCATATGAGAGGGTGAAAATTCCTGAACTAGTCAAGACATACCCTTGGATAACACTAGGTAAATCTCTAGATATCAAAAATAAATACTATGGAATGGTCACAAAAATCTCAAGAACACAAAAGACTAATGAGGAAAATTTTGGATGAAAATTTATCTTCCACCTAGAGTGGAGAGTCCAGTACATATTTAAAGAGCATTTTTTATGTCTCATTAGGTTTTCGTTCTCCTGTTGTGTGTGTTAAATTTGATGTTATTTTTCACTGAATATCTCCATTTAATGCGCATGTGACAATACTATTTATTTAAACCCCTCAAATAATTGGGTTTAGTTTGAATATAGCAATACGATAAAAATATTTTATTTTAGTTACTTCGGGAGTATTTATTGATTGCTTTTAGAGCAGTTGCAAAATGAAAAAGACCTATATTTTTGTCTCAGGTTTCTTTCTATACGTTACATATTAATGCGATCAATTTTTTAAATTCGATTTTGAACCATTTGAATCGTTACAAATATTCCAGTTATCAAGCGCACATTAAAATAGATCTATAGATCTATATAGTAGCAAGCTGAGATCAAAGCATTTAGTTGCTAAAAATCTGAAATGTTTAAATTAAACTAAACACAGACGGACAGGAATATTTAGGAGTGGAACTGGTGATTAAAAATGTGTTTATTGAATCCACATATTTTATCTTATGGACAATGCGTTTCAAGATATGCGACTTTTAAGGTAAAAAATAAAAGTAAAATAGATGAAGAAGATTCTTGGTAAGAAGTAAAATCTGTAGAAGATTGAGTAAAAGGTGTACGGTATCATATCTGTAGAAGATTGAGTAAAAGGTGTACGGTATCATATCTGTAGAAGATTGAGCAAAAGGTGTACGGTATCATATCTGTAGAAGATTGAGTAAAAGGTGTACGGTATCATATCTGTAGAAGATTGAGTAAAAGGTGTACGGTATCATATCTGTAGAAGATTAAGTAAGAATCTAAGAAGTGTAAGATATCATTGTTAAGGAGTGTAAGTTATAATATCTGTTGAGGTTTCGGTAAGAAATGTAAGACATAATATCTGCAGAAGATTGGGTTTGGAGTGTAAAATATATCTGTAGGGTTAGAAATGTAGAATGTCATATCTGTAGAACGCTTAGTTATAGGAGTGTATTGGAATAAATAGCTTCTCCAAAATGTCCAACTTATTTCGACTTGAAACTACCCGTCGACAAACACATGGAAGGAATTAAGGAAAAACTCAAATAAAATATATTGACGGTTCCAATTTTTTAAGTTCCTCGTTTGTTTTTTTAGGGTGTCCATTAAAAGCTTTTATCCGTGTGAATTAGGTCAGATGCACGCGCCGTCGTTCCCCTGTTCAAACCTACAATCTGCTGCCGTTGAAATGAATGCCCGTTATACTGTTCAAGACTTTTCAGATCCCATTTGTCGCCAAACAAACATCGAAAAGTGCTTTTAAGCATGGAAGAGGGACACAATAACATTTACTCTCGCATCAATGTTTTCTCATCAATTTTCTTTTTGTTAAAATTAAAACTTTGCAATATGTCTTGTCCAATTTTATGCGTCAAATCTACCGTTTTTTCTGTATTAGTTACCTGGGGCCTGGGATGGTTTGGAGGTTGTTGCTTGATTGCTGAAATGAAAACAGAATTTAAAACAAAAATAATAAGCTTGAATTTCAAAACAGATTTTAAAAAAAGGAATAGATTAGTGAGCGGAAAGAGTAATGTAATTATTTCCTGTATTTCCTTTACAAATGAAGAGAGTTGGGCATGGTGGTCGAGCGGCACGCGCTCAAATCAAGGGCACTGAGAGTCGCGGGCTCGAGTCTCTGTGAAGGCAGCAACATGTTCCCTTGGGTTAAGAGTGACCATAGTTAGAGAAAAGCATAAAGAACAAAAATGATCAGAATATTGATCGTGGGTCATAAATAACTGGATGACGAAGAAGAAGAACGTCCTAATTTGCATGAAAGTTTCTGTTCTAAAGTATTGTTTGGGATTTTCAATGGAGCCTTTTTTAACCTGTGATCCAAGAGTATAATGTAAAAACTCAGACACCTCCAGATCTCAAAACAACAAACTGAGACGCAGGGAAAGATAATTGTTGAGTAACTCCAAACGCCCAGGAAAGTAATGCTATTTTCCAAGACGCGTGTTAGCAGCCTAATTGTTGCAATTAGATATACTCACGTGACAACATTACGGCCAATAATTCGATAGAGTGTCTTTTTGATGTCTGTAAATTATTTGTTTATCTTGTCTTCTTTCCATCCGAATAAAACTTAATAATTACATGTAATTTGGTTTAAAAACTGACTATTACATTCTATAATTGAATAGAAGCCACTCAATATTAAACTTTTCTATATTGAATACTTGTTTGAAGGGAAACTACTCACCATTACATACCTAATTAAATAGAAAATACTCCTATAGACAAAGGGATAAAAACACTTTTCTTATTCCGTATACACAACAAATACATACCAATTTTCGTTTTTCCCGTCCGGAATTCGGACGTGGATAAGGTTGCCTGATGGAACCAGGAAAAACAAGACTCAATCAACATTTAAAAGTCTTTTGAAGATGCAAGTCTAGAAATAAACCATGGATAAGATAATGACGCAATGATCTTCTATACATCTTTTAATGAATACTATTAGGCAATTTAAAATAATATTTATAATTAACTAAAAAGCAAATATATATTTCCGAGTTTCCAATAATTTTGGGTCAAAATGTGAATTCTGCTTGGCAGAGTTTTGTGCTCCAGATGTTGGAAAATATGGACATAAATTTTTTTTAATGGTCAAACAAAAATGCAGATAAACCTTATTAGCTCGCCGATCTGGCTCCTGCTTTTAAGTATCACCAGAGGCAAAAAAGGCAAGCTGAAAAATATCGCCGACCCTTTCTCAGATCAGATACACTTTACTACGCTTTACTTTACTATGCACAGTTTTAATTAAACAAAGTTCCTCTAAACTGTAAATAAAAAACCTACTTAGTGTTTGTACCTTAACATAGACGTAGCCATCTTTTTTCTGCCTAAAGTAATTAGTGTATTTGTACCTTAATATAGACGTAGCCATGGGCAATGCAAAAATCATGTACGAAAACATCAAAAAGGCAACGGGCCCCTTGACGTCAAAAGCTGCTCCCCTAAAGTCCAAAAATGGAGAAATTATTCAAGACCAGGCAGCACAGCTAAAACGGTGGGTTGAGCATTATCTGGAATTGTATTCAACAGTTACCACAGTCTCCAGCACCGCTCTAGATGACATCCCAGATATGCCACTCATGGAAGAACTTGATGTCGTGCCCACACAGGAAGAGCTGAGCAAAGCAATTGACAGTCTAGCTTGTGGAAAAGCGCCTGGGAATGATGGAGTACCACCAGAGGTTCTAAAGAGTGGCAAGACAGCTTTACTCCAACCATTGCACGAGATTCTGTCCCTCTGCTGGGAACAGGGCTACATCCACCAAGACCTAAAGGATGCAAATATAGTGACACTATATAAAAACAAAGGTGATAGGAGTGATTGCAATAATTATCGCGGCATTTCACTCCTTAGTATTGTAGGAAAGACCTTTGCCCGCGTTATACTAAAACGTTTACAAAGCCTAGCATCCCGCGTCTATCCAGAATCTCAGTGTGGTTTCCGGTCCGGTCGGTCTACCATAGACATGGTGTTCTCCATACGACAGCTCCAGGAAAAATGCAGAGAGCAGCAGATGCCACTATACATTGCATTTGTGGACCTTACAAAAGCCTTCGACTTAGTCAGTCGCAACGGGCTATTCCAAATACTGGCAAAAATTGGATGTCCCCCTCACCTACTTGCCATCATCAGACAGTTCCATGAAAATATGCTTGGCACAGTACAGTTCGATGGAGTTAAGTCAGAGGCCTTCCCTGTCGAATACATAGTTTTTCAAGCATTGAAGAGTGGTGCGAATTAGTTTTTTTTTTTAGTTGACGTCATTAGAATATGTGTAAAAGTTTAGAGAGTTTTGCGTCATCATTTGTGGTGACTTGTAGTTAGATTAAAGAGAAAATAAAAAAATTTAAAATGTAAAGAAATGACTTTTAAATTAAAAAAATGTCAGGTATATTCATTACACAAGAAAATTCATAAAAATATGTCTAAAATCTAAACACAATTACTGATAACTACATAATTCTGATATCTAACATAAGTACTGATACATAATACGAAAATGCGCTAACACGTCCTGAATTCCAATAGGGACCAGGCTTAACATGATTTTTTTTTTTAAGTCATTTTTTTAGATGAATACTTCCTTTAATATTGCGCTCAACAACAGACCATTGTGAGTCTGTTAGTTGAACTTTTAATGGATTGCTAACAAGTTTTGAAAACTTATTTTTTTCTCTGTGTACAATAACCTATTCATTTGATGGTATGAACAAGCTCGCTCTGTTTATTTTAGCTTAAATAATCATATTTTTATCTCTACAACTACCATTCCGTTTAGGAATTTTTTATATATTTTTTTTCAATTTAAGATCTGCTTAAATCATTCGTTCAAAAAATTCAAACAAACAATTTTTATTGTTAATTACCACTACTTTGTAATTTCAAAATAATCAAATTTGTCTGATATAGATATTTGGAATATTAAAATCCGATGAAAGGGAAAATCTTTTGCTGCAATCAGGAGTAAATCATCATTCACATTAGCCCTGGGCATAATCCTCAATTTGTAGATATATATTTTTTTATTTTTTTTACAAATTAGATAAATTTAAATTATTGTTTATGATTAGTTTAACCGGCATTATTTGGTTTAAGTTTTGAAAACAAGATTTTGCTTAAAAGGAAGAAACAAATAGAAAGCAATAGCGGCATTATAAACACTTTGTCCGATTACTGAACATATTTACTAGGAACTAGGTGGAAAGTGAGATTAAATTCTATTTGGGTGCATAGCATATTTATTTTTCGGAACATAAGACATGGACATATATTTGTTAAAATTATAGGATATAATATATATATAGTTTCGAAAAATAGTTTTAAAAAATATTTTCCTTTTCGTAGCATAACATTATAAACTAGCTGAGAGCAAAGAAAGGGTTATAATATCGAACATACCCACAATTCTTCAGTGAAAATAATATTGTTTACAAACACAATATTTTATCATAATACATAATTACAATAATCGCGATTCCTTGAGCACACTTGAATGTATGTTTAAAAACGCTTAGATTTGCAGAATATGCCGCGAAAAGAACTTGCGCAATTGAAAAAATATGATTCCAGTCAATTTTCTGACCTAAGACTCAAAGAAGATGAATCAGATGTGTTTTTCAATTTCAGGTACAACCAGGTCTTTATTGATGGGATTAAAAAATAATTAAATCGATACTAGATTGCATTTGATGCGAGCTGGAATCAAGTTGGTAAGCAACTAAATAACGACACCAGCATCCACCGGATGGGAAGAAAAACAACTGGTAGTAATCGTTGCATCGATACTAGGCTGCTTTTAATGTGAATGCAAATCTAGATTAGTTTTTAACAGTACAAATTAAGTTAAAATAACAACTTAAAAACCAACATCAAATGTTTGAAAAAAAAAGAAATAGCTTTGAAAAAAACTCGGACCGATGCCAGGACTAGCTGTTAACATCTTACAAATTTATACCATTGAGTATTTCCAATCGTCATCTTATTTTCTTATCTTATAAATTATAGGCGCTCCTGTTATACATAAGATTATTGCATCCTCCACTTATCAATAATTTATGTCTAATATTGCATTTGTTAAATGTTTATGTTGGTTTTCCTGGCTTGTTTAGGACACCATTCCACGCCCCGAATGACAGACGGGAAGAGAGAGACTTTGTATATGTTTGTACTTGATAATGAAACAAGACAAAGTGTTTTATCGCTATGTCTACCCGACTGTGTATTAGAGTAATGCTGCGTTGTATTTCAAAGTTACAATTTAAAGCCTTTTGTATTATTACTGCTTGCTATTTGCGCTTCCGCCCTTTAGTGCAGTGCTTCTCAAAGTTGAGGTCCGCGGACCGCCGCCGGTCCGTGGCCTAACCGCAGGGTTATCAATAAAGGAATGAAAGAGCTAGTTATAATCATCCATTTAAAACTTTTTAATAATAACTCTTTGATTTAATCATAATATAAGATATTTCTATTTTTGGCAAAAATCAATAAGAACATGAAATGAAACAAATAAAGTAAAATAAATTACTATTAGCTACCACGTTACTACTTGGAGAATAGCTCACCGGTCCTCATTGCAATGAAACTTTTCCTACCACTCCGCAATACTAAGAAGTTTGAAAGCAATGATCAAGTGTTTCTAGTTATAGAACTAATTGAGTAACTCTTGTGAGTGTTGAACAGTAAAAAATTATGAAGCTTCTCTTTGCATTTGTTCTAACGTCTCTATGTTTTCTCCTGATGATTGGTTCAATATGGTACATATCGACACCAGGATGCTTCTGATGTTAAATTTCAACATAGAACTTCATCAAAGCTTCTTTAAGTCTCATTCCCACGTTCCTAGGCAGGTGGGAAAATCCATACTGTTTGACTGAGTTTGGCATTTAACTTCAGAAGAGGATTCTTTGATCTTTATGGACATGCGCAGTGCGAGTTAATCCCCTGAAACTAGACCACGCTAAGGGGCCATCCACAAATGACGTCACAAGCCTGGGGGAGAGGGGGCTCACGCATTTGAGACGATGTGAGACGAGGGGGGGTAGTATGCTTAATTTTTTTTACGTCACATCATAACGAGAAACTTTAAATTAAAATTCCAATTAAATATTGATTGGTTTCAATTTTTTTTAATGACGCTATCATTGGCTTCACGCCGTGTTACGATATTAGAGTGTAGTCGTAGACTAAATACATAATTAAATGACAAAAAGGTAATTTGCATGGTAATTTTTCAATTAGAAAATACGGATTTATTGGATTAGGGGTTCAAGTCTCAGTGACAATGGGAGGTGGAGTCTAAGTTTTTGTGAAGAAGTATCCCGAGACGTAGGGGTAAAAGTCGCCCAAAATTGTGTGATGTCATTTATGGCCGCCCCTAACTTAATTTTAAAGCTGAAAGTAAATCATTAACGATCTTTTTTTGTCATGAGATTTTGCAAAGGTTGAATAATAATTTTGACCAAGTTTTTTTTTCATAAATGAAAAACCTTAAAAGTATGTTTTGTTTAAGAATATGATTGTTGAAGCAGGATCGTTGTGGATTTTATTAAAAGAAAATAGATTAACAAATTTAGATCAATACACATCTGAGCTTGTGCTAAGAAAATACGAAGTTAACATTGAAAACATAATATAACAATCAACTTAAAGCCTCTAACCTTTCTGTAGCGGTTTAACTTATGGTAATTGTCGTAACTAAAATATCTCTTTTACCTCTCAATAGATTACTGAATGTGCAGCATTTTTTGTAGTTGTTTATGCAGCTAGGACTTTGATACATTTCAGGCTCAATACTTACTGAAGAGAAGTGTGCAGCATTTTTTGTAGTTGTTAATGCAGCTAGGACTATGATACATTACATGCTCCAACTGGTTGCAACAAAAACAAAAATATTTTTTTTCGTCTATTGTAAATCTTCTGTTTTTTTTAATATTTTTGTTTTAGAAAACTACTTTCGACGACTCATACATAAAGCTAAAATAATCAATCTATCCACTTTCTTAACATGAATGCTGTCAAGATGGGAATTAATTAGAAAAAATACAAGATATCATAACTACGTCTGTTTCCAGAGTGTTTTTCCTTGATCTAACAAACATCTGGATGTTCTGAGAATAATCTCTTGCTCACTTTGATCTAACAAACATCTTGATGTTCTGAGAATCATCTCTTGCTCACTTTGATCTAACAAACATCTTGATGTTCTGAGAATCATCTCTTGCTCACTTTGATCTAACAAACATCTTGATGTGCTGAGAATCATCTCTTGCTTACTTTGATCTAACAAACATCTTGATGTTCTGAGAATCATCTCTTGCTTACTTTGATCTAACAAACATACATCTTGATGTTCTGAGAATCATCTCTTGCTTACTTTGATCTAACAAACATCTTGATGTTCTGAGAATCATCTCTTGTTCACTTTGATATAAAAAACATCTTGATGTTCTGAGAATCATCTCTTGCTCACTTTGATCTAACCAACATCTTGATGTTCTGAGAATCATCTCTTGCTTACTTTGATCTAACAAACATCTTGATGTGCTGAGAATCATCTCTTGCTTAATTTGATCTAACAAAAATCTTGATGTTCTGAGAATCATCTCTTGCTTTCTTTGATCTAACAAACATCTTGATGTTCTGAGAATCATCTCTTGCTCACTTTGATCTAACAAACATCTTGATGTTCTGAGAATCATCTCTTGCTCGCTTTGATCTAACAAACATCTTGATGTTCTGAGAATCATCTCTTGCTTACTTTGATCTAACAAACATCTTGATGTTCTGAGAAGAATCATCTCTTGCTTACTTTGATCTAACAAACATCTTGACGTTCTGAGAATCATCTCTTGCTTACTTTGATCTAACAAACATCTTGATGTTCTGAGAATCATCTCTTGCTTACTTTGATCTAACAAACATCTTGACGTTCTGAGAATCATCTCTTGCTTACTTTGATCTAGCAAACATCTTGATGTTCTGAGAATCATCTCTTGCTTACTTTGATCTAACAAACATCTTGATGTTCTGATAATCATCTCTTGCTTACTTTGATCTAACAAACATCTTGATGTTCTGAGAATCATCTCTTGCTTACTTTGATATAACAAACATCTTGATGTTCTGAGAATCATCTCTTGCTGACTTGCACTTTTACCATTTCCCGCAATCAAACTAATTAATCATGGTGCATTGTCTTTAAATTTAACTCACTATGTGTTTCTTGCAGGAATATTTTAAATTAATTAAAACTGTTGTCAATAAAACATGGTAATATGATTACTCGTCTTCGAAGATGTACGAAATTGGTTCAAATCCAGACGAAAATCTAACTTTTAAAAGTAATAAAATATTGTTTACACAATTTATATTTCTGTTAATGTCGATTTGAATCCTCCTGATGCCCCACTATTAGTCTATTGAGGGAAAAGAAATCATAGCAAATTAGAAATAATAAGCATAGAAGTTGAGGTTTTGTCGCTTTGTTACATAAGTAACTTTATACAATCCCCACTACAGAAGCCACATTACTTCCCTTGTGTCCCAATGTTAATTCTAAGCCATTCTTTAACATTCAACATTTCAATAACTTTTTATTATTTTAGTTTGTGGAAATACATTTCTTTTCATTATTAATTTTTATTTAGTTAAAGATGAAAACGGTTGTGATTGGTACTTTGTATAAAAGTGTTCAATTTTCTTTTTTCAATTACTCGACTTATTATTAAGATACCTTTTTAAAAAAAANTTTTTTACACAAAACTTACATGTTTGTATTAAGTTATTAATATGGGTTATTAAAAACTGTAAGTAATAAACCAAGTGCAATTTAAAATAATATATTACTGTTTTTGAAAAGTGCATTAAAAAGAGTTGTTTTTTTTTAAAGAAAATTTTGCTTACTTATTTTTTTTTTTTAAATTCTGGGAATTATTATTTTTTTAGTCGTTCACTGCTGAGTTTCACGATACAGTTAACACATTACAATCTTTATCAAAATAATTTAGAGTCTACCTCTAGGTTAGTATTTGAAATATTGTAACTATTTTCATCTACCATTATTAATCATTGTAATTCCTTTGTTATTCCTTGTCTTGGGGCTGGTAGGTTCGTATACAGAACAATTGCGCATTGTACTGTTTGATTTGGTCAGACTAAAACATGGTTGGTATTTATGTTTGGGGGGGGGGGTAACTCTTGGTAAATTCTTGGGGGTTAACTCTGACTAACATGTTTGAGAATATGTTTACTACAATTTGCGCCTCATATGTAACTAAAATGTTAGGGTTTATTTCCGGTTAACCATTTAGGATACATTTTTTAAACTAAAATTATTGGGTATCTAGTTTGTAACTATTAATTATGTGAAATTTTTGCATATCTTCCATGAGTATTAGGATAATTGTTCAGGTGGAAACATTTATCTTAAATTATCGTATTAGCAAATAATAATTAAAGGGGACATCTAGAGAGGGATAGACATGATGAAAGGAGTAAGAAAGAGATAGAAAAGTAAGAGAAAGGGGGGGGGGGGAGCC
>MUZC01002944.1:555196-568077 GCA_002072015.1 Radix auricularia
ATTTTATGTCTGTGACACAGTCTGTCATATATTTTATGTCTGTGACACAGTCTGTCATATATTTTATGTCTGTGACACAGTCTGTCATATATTTTATGTCTGTGACACAGTCTGTCATATATTTTATGTCTGTGACACAGTCTGTCATACATTTTATGTCTGTGACACAGTCTGTCATATATTTTACTTTCGGGCACAGGTCTATCATGCATTCTACAATCCGTGATATTGTTAACCTTTAGGACGGTTCCTGTCATCTATTTTACTTTCGTGACACAGCCCATGATATATTTTATATTTGGTACCAGTTTCACCAATAACCAGATTTACCTTCGCGACACAACCCCTGATATATTTTATATTTGTTACCAGTCTCACCAATAACCTGTTTTACCTCCGTGACAATCAACTCATACCATTCACGCGGTTACCTATCTTTCATTAGGGCGACATGTTAGAGCTGAAATCTAATTAACCCATAAACCTTGTTGAGGAGAAGCCCTTACAAAAGCGCCAAGGAGGAGGATCAATACTGAAGTAGTTATTTTCAGACAACTGTCCTGGCAAGGACTAAATAAGTAAGATGAAGGGAGACCATTCGGCCGACATAGTCACATTTTTAATCGGGAGAAAAGAAAAAAAGAAAATGAAAATTGATGTGTCCTTTGTTAAGTTCTCTGTATGGAGGCGTCTTTACGGTGATTGCTTTGTGTCATTCAGTGGCATCACTAGGGGTCGCAGTGGGGGCGGGAGCCCCGGGTGACACCATCAGAGGGGTGAAGCCAAAATGTAAAAGTATGTAAATTCCCGTTATTTGGCGCTGGAAAAGTACTTCCCGGGTGAAACCATGAACTACCGCCCGGGTGACACCATGAACTACCACCCGGGTGGCACCATAAACTACAGCCCGGGTTAC
This sequence comes from Radix auricularia, assembly GCA_002072015.1. NCBI lineage: Eukaryota > Metazoa > Mollusca > Gastropoda > Lymnaeidae > Radix > Radix auricularia. Next base: position 556,113 of record MUZC01002944.1, read on the forward strand.
ACCATGAACTACCGCCCGGGTGACACCATGAACTACCGCCCGGGGAACACCATAAACTACCGCCCGGGTTACACCATGTACTACCGCCCGGGTTACACCATAAATTACCATTAGGGTGACACCATGAACTACCACCCGAGTGACACCATGAACTACCGCCCGGGTGACACCATAAACTACCACCCGGGTGACACCATAAACTATGGCCCGGGTGACACCATAAACTACCGCCCGGGTGACACCATTAACTACGGCCCGGGCGACACCATGAACTACATCCCGGGTGACACCATGAACTACCGCCCGGGTGACACCATGAACTACCGCATGGGTGACACCATAAACTACCGCGCGGATGACACCATGAACTACCACCTGGGTGACACCATGAACTACCGCCCGGGTGACACCATGAACTACATCCCGGGTGACACCATGAACTACCGCCCGGGTGACACCATGAACTACCGCCCGGGTGACACCATGAACTACCGCCCGGGTGACACCAGCCCTAATGACGCCTCTGGTGTCATTTTATCAATGTGCTTGTTTAATTTAAAATCAGGGATACTCCTGTTATCAGTAAATGGCCTCTGATATTTATAGACTTGTTTTCACCATTTTCGAGTCATACAGATAGCTTACAAACTTTTTGGGGTTGCACCAGATATGTAACCAAAAATTTACTTCTTACATTTTATTCTAATTAAAAGTAGGATAGTGACACCATGAACTACCGCCATACCGCAAACAATTTTAAAAATAAAATTATTGTACCCTTTAAATTTAATCATTTATTGTAACTTCATTAAAATATCTAATGGAAACAAAAGAAGAATAAAATGCGGTCATCGTAAAAATGTTGGTTGGGGAGGGAGGGGTAAATTTTTTTATTCGTTTGCTGTTTTTTTTAACCTTAAGTGACATTTTCAATCTTCCTGGAAATTTCGTTGATGCCTCCAGAAAAAAACTGATATTACCACAACAATTTGATGATTATTTAGAAGGGCTTTCGAGGATCAAGATCATAATGCATGGCTTACAGGAGGAAACGCCGTTGGGGAATGGTTAATATAAAATGTATGCGTCACTGCCGTTCACTGTCATTATAACTACGCAAATACGTCTTTTTAAAACCTTAATTATTGTATGCTTTATTTATTTTTATTTTTTTTACATTTTACTTATCGCGTTTAGGCTTGACTCGTTTTTTTTATAAGTTTGTTGCTTTTTGTTTGTTTTGTGTTTGTGTGGGGGGGTATTGTTCGGGTAGTTTGTAGCTTAGCAGAATGGTGAACAACGATATGATCGGGACAAAGCGGTAAACGTGTGTTTGGATCTCAACGATTGGTCATTTTTGTAAACGCAGCCCGAGGCCAGCCAATGAAGCTCAGCATCTGTTTCCTGTTTTATACTACCAGCCAACGACAATGCCATCCATCGACCACTCTTCCTTAGTTTTATCCTCGGGGAGAAACACTCGGTTATTCTTGACGTTTGATGTCCTTCCAAGGACATATACCTACCACAAGAGTCATCCAGCCACATCTATCCCGGACCGTTCTCTTCAGAATCCCCCAGGTATACATTATGTCCAAATTTCTTGAAGTCTGCTTCCAAATATCGGCGCCAAATTGTTCTGGGATGGTGTCTTTCGTTTTCACTGAGGTTTCCAGTTAAAGATTTGTAGTGTGCCGGAAGCAGATTTTTTTTAAAGATTATGATCGATCCCTTGTTATTGTCAATATTAGTTCTCCTGTAATTTCCATATTCTATGTCACTACGGGATTTCACATATTTCTCAGCTGGAAATCTTTCATCCACCAACCGGAAATGACCTTTTCTTGTCATTGTTTGCGTTCTCGTAGCAAAAATTAATTACGTGACATGGGGTACAATATATTTCTTACATTTATTTCTTGATAATGGTGACATAAATGCTCTGGGTCATTGGTATTTATACAAAGTTTGAATTAGTTTCATACTTCAATTCTCATAACACCAGTGAACATTGTAAATAAAATGAATAAAGCTAAGATTCAAGTCATGACAGTGGACAACACACCATCTTCTCAAGTCACTTTAATTGTTCAAACTTTCTGTCAAGGCCAGAAAATGTATTGTGTGAGGCATATGTAATTGAAAGGACATAATACGTGGGCGATGGTCGACTGTTTCTAACAAATATTTTGCCCATACGCCGAAAAATGAAGATATTGAGAACAATGAAGTGGGATAGTTCATTTTACCATTTCAATACATAGCTACCAATTTACCCGAGAGTAAAATATGGAGAAAAAAACTCAAGCTTTTTTGTCAACAAATTTTTTGTTCTGTATTCAAGATGTGGAGCGTTATATATCAACACGAGAAATGAAACGTCATAAGTGACCATATTCGTTATAAAAATATCAGGTCATTTGCCCAATGCAATACAAATTAATACTTTGGCCCCCTGGGCCTCCAAAAACACACGATTGGCAAGCAAATTACGATCCATGCGCTCCAGTTTCAAGGCCGTAACAAGACAATCTGTGGACTGATTGTCTTAAAGACACCCAGATAATTCACGACAGGTAACTCCAGCAATAAGAGGAATCTATTATCTTTAAAGAAACATATTTATTTAATTTTTTTTTAACTGTGTATCAGTCTGGCTATTTTAATTGTACGGTTTATAATATCAACGAATGAAACATTGTTATGTATAATTATTATTAAATACAATGCTGTAAAAGGGAGACAAGTTTATAAAAGGATCACGGCTTTTCTGTCTAGGCAAATGTAAAATGATGAAAACATTAATTGGGTGTAATTTGGATCTCCTTGGTTTGTGTTTGGGAAACGTTTTTAAAGATTGTACAAGAAAATTAAATGATAAGTGAATTGGAAGTTTACATAGACATTTCAATATATTTGGTGGTGTTATATTTGAAACTTTTTGTCATTTTCGAACTGTTTTCATAACATGATTTTGATAGACTATCTATATGGGCGTGAGAGAAAATATTTGTTAGGTTTTAGTTTTATTTGATTCATTAATTGCAAATATTACCCAAAAAAATTCAAAGTCTTTTTTTGTTTTGTTTTGTTTGATAGAGAGCATTTTAAGACTAACAACTTGAAACTTAAATTATAATAGGTCACAGATTTTTAAAAAGCAACAAAAAAAAAAAGATTATTCTTTTTAAGATTTTTCTCGTTTATGTGGTTCACACTACGGGAACATGAAACCTTCTTTGATGATCCTGGAATGATGGCAGCTAGGAAACACTGGGTTATTGTATTTGGTATTAAGTATTTTGATATTTGAGGTTTTTCTGTTAGGTAACATGAGGAGTTTTGTTCTGAGGGGAGATCTAGGATCTTGTCAGTGAGTCATGTCATAGCACAGTGATCAAATGTTAATGTAATATAGCAATCATGTGCTCATTGCTTTTGTGACAATTCAGTGCTCATTGATTCATATGACAATTTATTGTACACTGGTACATGTGACGGTTCTGTGCTGTTGTTTCATGTGACAGTTCAGTGCACTTTGTTACATGTGAAAGTTCAGCGCTCATTGTTTCATGTGACAGTTCAGTACTAACCGGTACATGTGATTGGTCAGTGTTAACGGGTATATGTGATTGGTCAGTACTAACTGGTGCAAATGATAGGTCAGTACTAACGGGTACATGTGATAGGTAAGTACTAACGGGTACATGTGATAGGTAAGTACTAACGGGTACATGTGATAGGTAAGTACTAACGGGTACATGTGATAGGTCAGTTCTAACTGGTACAAATGATAGGTCAGTACTAACCGGTACATGTGATAGGTCAGTACTAACGGGTACATGTGATAGGTCAGTACTAACGGGTACATGTGATAGGTCAGTACTAACAGGTACATGTGATAGGTCAGTACTAACCGGTACATGTGATAGGTAAGTACTAACGGGTACATGTGATAGGTCAATACTAACCGGTACATGTGATAGGTCATTACTAACGGGTACATGTGATAGGTCAGTTGTAACTGGTACAAATGATAGGTCAGTACTAACGGGTACATGTGATAGGTCAGTGCTAACTGGTACATGTGATAGGTCAGTCCTAACTGGTGCATGTGATAGGTCAGTTCTAACGGGTACATGTGATAGGTCAGTTCTAACGGGTACATGTGATAGGTCAGTTCTAACGGGTACATGATATAGGTCAGTACTAACGGGTACATGTGATAGGTCAGTACTAACTGGTACATGTGATAGGTCAGTGCTAACGGGTACATGTGATAGGTCAGTGCTAACTGGTACATGTGATAGGTAAGTGCTAACTGGTACATGTGATAGGTCAGTGCTAACTGGTACATGTGATAAGTCAGTGCTAAATCTTACATGTGATAGGTCAGTGCTAACTGTTCAATGGTAAAGGAGAAAGAGAACTAAAACAACTAAGAAAAAGGGAACTTCAGTGAGTTTTTAGTCATGTTTGGGCCTTAGATTTAAAACTTTCACCCATAAGGTGGGGGGGGGATGTAACGATCTCACACATAAACCCTATGGGAAAACAAGAAAAGAGGACAATCCACGCAAACGGATGTTTTGGCTAAAAGCCCTCTACAGCTGATCGAAACAATTTTTACGATTGAAAAAAAAAATCTCTTTAAAAGAAGAAGAATATGAATTCAAGAAACTTCTGCTTCCAATTTTTTCAATTCTATTTCCCATTGTTCTTGGTTACTTCGAGTAAATTATAATTTCTTTTCTTTTCGATTTTTTCTGTGCTAAAGGAATTTGTCCCCAGTTTTTCTTTATTCATCATTGCATTTTCTTTACACAAAGATTAAAGCCTTTAAAAAAAGTGAAAATCGTAAAAGGAACATAAAAAATATTTTTTTTTTAAATTTCCAAAGCTAAAATAACTATGCTATGTAAATAAAAGTAAAAATGTAAAAAAAAAAAAAAATAAATAAATACGATAAAGGTTATTAATTAGAGGCGCGCGTGTAGAGATGTAGAAATGGTGATTTGGAGGGGGTGTAGAAATAGACATAGAATTAGAAGGGTATTAAAAGTAATGAAGGAAATTCATGTTTAAAAATAAATGTATGGAAATAGTGATTTAGAGATGAAGAGTAGAAATAGTTGTGTCTAAATATATGTCTAGAAATATATGTGTTGAATTTGAAATAGAGGGTCACGGACAACATTTTATTAAATATACTATTTTTTCTACTTAACTTGAAAATAACCAATATTTGTAGAATGCAATATAAAAAGTAAACTACAGTTTATTGCAAAGTGACATATTATGGACACCCTTTATTTAAGTATATTTTTGTCACCCTTAAGTTTTTAACATGTTAATAACTTTTTAGTACGGGATACTTAACGTGGTCCGCCAGACATCAGACTCCTGAGGCCTGCAGATAGCTTTGAGTTTCCTTGTTTATTTTGTCTATCCTAGGTACCATTGTGTTTTTGAAAAGTGAAGTAACTTAGCTACTAATTTTCTAATTTTAAAAAAAAACGTAAAAAAAACCCCAAAAAATTAATATCAATCCTTTTTTTTTACGAGACATAACTAACTGTGTGTTATTATAATACGCATCGCACGACAATCAAAATATCAGAATATTTAGTTATGTCTCATGTATTAATGATATAATAAAAATCAAACAAACTATTACAGTCTGCCTGTTGAATTTAAGCTCTATTGATCACGGTAAAAGCGCTATAAAGACATGTTTAATATATTGCGCACCGCGCGACAGACTAGCATTTACATTTAGAAATTGGGATTTTAAAAGAAAAAAAAAAGTATGGGCATTATAATTCGCACTGCACCGCGCGTCAGGAAAATATTTAAAAAGAGTGTTCAATATAATACACTTATCGTCAGTACAGCACAAAAATGTACCCGCTACATAGAGATAATATAAAAATTCATTAATTTAATTACAGTATATTTGATCGATGTTAAAATTTGAAGCATCATTTTTATCGTCGCTACAAGTCTGCCTTCAAAATTTCAGCTCGCTAGCATAAGGGGAAGTGGGTTAAAAATTTGACAAGCAATCAAGCAGGCACAACGAGTTAATATAAAGGATTTACAAATTGTCTGCCACTCAGTTGTGTTTTAAAAGGACTATTATCTTCATTCTGGAATTATTAACAACATTCATTCGATAATTTCGTTATTGATTTGTTTTGTTCCATCAGACAACCGACGTACCTTGTTTAATCTCCGTGATACAAAGCGACATTTCTATCTTAAATGGCGCTAGGCCTGGGGATATTAATAGCTTCATTTGTTGGACAACAACTGGGTCAGAAATCCATTGGAAAGGTCACATGACCTATTGACAGAGTGATGGTGTCTATGGGAATCTTGATGGGTTCTTAATGTGATGCTCGTATGCTTTTTTATAACCCGTCCCTCCCTCTCCCCTAGAAGCCATTAGTGTCTGAGTGGTTTAAACGTGATAGATGTTATGCAACTTTATGTATGGTTCAATGAATGACTTATATAAAGGCCTTTGCTTCGGATGAGATTGCAACACGTGACTTTGTATCGATTTATTTAGGGGATGATGTAGCTGACAGTTTGTATAAATTGATTTAAATTTCAATAGTGTTTAGTGAAATGACATAAGTGACATTTTCTCAAATTTAGTTTAAGTAAAAACAATTCATTAATTATTGTTGGATTTTTTTATTTGTCAGATTTTTATGCAGCTTCAATTTCTGATTTACGTGTTGGATTCCTGGCAACCAGACTTTCATTTCAGAGTGTATTTTGTTTGTACTGTCTTTCACTGTCTATTACTTTTAATTGTAATTTCCTGGTGCCCGGTCTATTACTTTTAATTGTAATATCTTGGTGCCCTGTCTATTACTTTATTGTAATTTCTTGGTGCCCGGTCTATTACTTTTAATTGTAATATCTGGTGCCCGGTCTATTACTTTATTGTAATTTCCTGGTGCCCGGTCTATTACTTTTAATTGTAATATCTTGGTGCCCGGTCTATTACTTTATTGTAATTTCTTGGTGCCCGGTCTATTACTTTTAATTGTAATATCTTGGTGCCCGGTCTTTTTAATTGGATTATCTTGGTGCCCTGTCTATTACTTTTAATTGTAATATCTTAGTGCCCGGTCTATTACTTTTAATTGTAATTTCCTGGTGCCCGGTCTGTTACTTTTAATTGTAATATCTTGGTGCCCGGTCTATTACTTTTAATTGTAATATCTTAGTGCTTGGTCTATTACTTTTAATTGTAATTTCCTGGTGCCCGGTCTATAACTTTATTGTAATTTCCTGGTGCCCGGTCTATTACTTTTAATTGTATTATCTTGGTGCCCGGTCTATTACTTTTAATTGTATCATCTTGGTGCCCGGTCTATTACTTTTAATTGTGATATTTTTAAACTGTTTCATCGCTTCGAGGTATTAACCCTCATACCCGGACCTTTATTTTACAGTGTTGTATTTCGGCACCGACCTATAGAGTTATTGAGAGTATAGTAATATACATCAGAATAAGAATTTTTCTGTAAAAATTATTTCATCTGTAAATTACACTGAACATTACACAATAACATTATTAAGAGAATAAAATTGAACATTTCAGAATAAACTTATCTGAAAACCAAAATATTTTAAATTAATAAGAACACGTTCATCCTCTCAGAGGCGTCACTAGGGATGGTGTCACCCTGGGTGGTAGTGCATGGTATCACCCCCTAACGACGTAACCATTAGAAATCCTCCGAGTCTTTAAGTGCCAAATAACGGGAACATACAGAATTTATTTCGGTGTCACCCCTTGTGATGGTGTCACCCCTTGTGATGGTGTCACCCCTTGTGATGGTGTCACCCCTTGTGATGTTGTCAGCCCTTGTGATGGTGACACACCTTTTGATGGTGTCACCCCTTGTGATGGTGTCGCCGGGTGCGGTCCGCACCCCTCCCAACCGCCGAGATCTGCCACTGCTTAGCGTAACTTACTAATGGATTTCGTATCTTGTTGGCATAAATTCGTACACAGTAAACATTTTCGATTTTGGTGTCGACCCCCCCCCCCCGATGGTGTCACCCGTGCACACCACTGCATCCTCTGCAATTTAAAATTTTCCTTTTTCATATATATTTTTAGAGCTGTGTAAGTGATTGTTTGTGAAAGAATTATCAAGTTTAATGAGAAGATGCTGATCGTTCATATCTTGTCATGAAGGCGTGGGCAGGATGTTATTCTCTTTAGTTGATGAAATTAATGTTTAACTTAAATTTAAAAGATCTTTGTTAGAAAATTAATATTACAGGTAAAAAGACGAGTTTTTTTTTAAGTTAAAAAATTAACACATTTTTTCATTTAAAAAAAACGGTTTGAACTTTTTGTTGGCTGATCTCATCCTGACGTCATCATCTTTGATGTCACTGGTCGCCAGCCCCGCAGCTACATTCTATTTTATCAACTAATCTCATTCTTTCGATACGTTCAGAATAACCCAACAGTTTGTTGTTGCTCAAGATAAAAAGAAGAAGATTAAAGCATAATTCCGTTTTATCACAAGACAAGTCTGGTCACGGCCAGCTGTAAATATATAAAATTTAAAGGGCACTTTTAACGTATTTTTTTATTGTAGACGACTTTCCACCAAAAGTCAAAGCTTCAGAGTTAATCATGGGAGAAAGTAATTATTTGAGGCGTTCCTTTGTTGAGTTAATGGCGTTTTAAAGTTAATCAATGTAATGGTCGTTTAGGATGAAAGGTTATAGTATATTAAATAAAAGCAGAAAGGTTGGAGGGATAGATGGAGGGATAGATGGGGGGGATAGATGGATAGATAAATATATAAATGAATAGAAATTTACAAATATACTCAATGAGGATAAAACTTTATAATTATTTACCACCTCTGGTTCAAGAAAGGTGACAAGTTATAGCTCTCTGGTTTGATTGTATTGTTCTGTCACCTCGTTGTTTTATGTTTCTCCTATTTCACAATAGGATTTGTTAATGTTTTAGTTTCCTGGTTGAAGGAAGCTTATTATGTCTTTGTAAGACGCTTTTACCACTATATTGCAAGATATTTTCAGTCACAATAAAAGTGAGTAAAAATCTATTACTCTACACCTCGTTGATCTAATATGTTTGAAAAGCAACACAGTCTCATATGGTATATCGCAAAATGCTGTAAAGCACGTGTAGTATATCAGGGTATTGGTCACCAAAACAATCATTTACGTTTAAAGGCAGTTTCCATCATTAGATGTGTGTGCAGGTGTGTGCTAATGAGTTGATGTATGTTTTCTTAGGTGTTTGTATGTGTGGACTTGTCTTCAGGTGTGCGTGTGATTTTGCATTTTCTTTCATGTGTATGTGTGTGTGTGTGTGTGTGTGTGTGTGTGTGTTGGAATCGATACAGGTCCCACAATGAGATGGGTGGGTAGGGAAAGGTTTAATTGCATGGAATAATTGATGAGTAAATGGTTGCATCTCCCGTGGCCATGGAGTCGGTCATTGCACGTCGGCTGGGTGAGCTAAGATTAAGATAAAACGGTCAAAACTGAGATGTAGGCCATTACACCTTGACTGAGTCAGGAGATATGTAACGGTCAGATTACACGAACCTGAGATGTAGGCCATTACACCTTGACTGAGTCAGGAGATATGTAACGGTCAGATTACACAAACCTGAGATGTAGGCCATTACACCTTGACTGAGTCAGGAGATATGTAACGGTCAGATTACACGAACCTGAGATGTAGGCCATTACACCTTGACTGAGTCAGGAGATATGTAACGGTCAGATTACACGAAACTGAGATGTAGGTCATTACACCTTGACTGAGTCAGGAGATATGTAACGGTCAGATTACACGAAACTGAGATGTAGGCCATTACACCTTGACTGAGTCAGGAGATATGTAACGGTCAGATTACACGAAATTGAGATGTAGGCCATTACACCTTGACTGAGTCAGGAGATATGTAACGGTCAGATTACACGAAACTGATATCTAGGCCATTACACCTTGACTGAGTCAGGAGATATGCAACGGTCAGATTACACGAAACTGAGATGTAGGCCATTACATCTTGACTGAGTCAGGAGATATGTAACGGTCAGATTACACGAAACTGAGATGTAGGCCATTACACCTTGACTGAGTCAGGAGATATGCAACGGTCAGATTACACGAAACTGAGATGTAGGCCATTACACATTGACTGAGTCAGGAGATATGTAACGGTCAGATTACACGAAACTGGGATGTAGGCCATTACACCTTGACTGAGTCAGGAGATATGTAACGGTCAGATTACACGAAACTGAGATGTAGGCCATTACACCTTGACTGAGTAAGGAGATATGTAATGGTCAGATTACACGAAACTGATATGTAGGCCATTACACCTTGACTGAGTCAGGAGATATGTAACGGTCAGATTACACGAAACTGAGATGTAGGCCATTACACCTTGACTGAGTCAGGAGATATGTAACGGTCAGATTACACGAAACTGGGATGTAGGCCATTACACCTTGACTGAGTCAGGAGATATGTAACGGTCAGATTACACGAAACTGAGATGTAGGCCATTACACCTTGACTGAGTTAGGAGATATGTAACGGTCAGATTACACGAAACTGAGATGTAGGCCATTACACCTTGACTGAGTCAGGAGATATGTAACGGTCAGATTACACGAAACTGGGATGTAGGCCATTACACCTTGACTTAGTTAGGAGATATGTAACGGTCGAATTACAGGAAGCATGTATATAGGACATTGCAATTGGAATGAGTAAATCAATTTATAGTCATTGGATTATTGTAATCTAAAATATTTTTAAAAATAGAGTTAAAGTGCAATTCACATATAATAATTACGATTAAAACACAAAATAATTGTAATATTAAGGTTTGAAAAGTCAGTTAAAACAGAACCAGATGGTAGAATTAATTTCCACTTATTTGTGGAACAAAGTTTTTATTATATTACATGAAAAATGAAAGTGTGGTATCGTTTGTGCTCCAAAATGAAAGTGTGGTATCGTTTGTGCTCCAATATGAAAGTGTGGTATCGTTTGTGCTCCAAAATGAAAGTGTGGTATCGTTTGTGCTCCAAAATGAAGCCTTCTTCCCGACGCATTCGTTGTTTTTTTTTAAAGTCCATTTGATATTCCCCCTCTCCCTCCCTTTGACCTATCTCTCTTATGTTCCACTGCTAACATGAATGTTCTAGTTGAAGAGATCTAATTGTTTGAGCTAGAGACTTTGACGCCACGGCTGTAACAAAAACAGACTACGAATCAACACCACGTGAGATTGGACTCGTTAACCCCCCGATGACTGCTGATCTAAGAGAAACGAACACTCAAGAGCAGCGGTGAAGTCCCTTAGGAATTGTGAGACTTATAAAAATAACAATTCCGTCAATTCCAGCGACCCTGCTACATCCACACGCGGACAATGTTATCCAGGTCCGTGGAGAATTGTGATTGGCTGTCAAGGGCTCCAACTTATCCTCAGAGAAACCGATTCCGAGGCCACACCATCGTCACTTCGCGTTCTTTGGCCCCTTTTCCCCAACGACCAATTATCATGTTTTAGGAGATTTTTTCCTTCCTTCTCTATTTTTTAATGTAATATTTCATTGCATTCGAAAGTTTGTGAAAGATTACATTAAGCGGGGCTTCAATTACGTATTGTAAAATGTAACCAATGTTTCTTTTAAGCTGCGTGGCTGCGCGGTCGCACATCCGACTGACGCCACGCAGCAGTTTAGATTTATCGTGCAGCGAATTTTGATATCTGTGTTGGATGTAAAATTAAGCAAATTAAACAATAATCTAATATATAAAGCTGAAAGTTTGTTTGTCTGTTTGTCTGTTTGTCTGTTTGTTACCAATACAAATCCACACCGTTGGACCCAGGGTGGTGAAATTTTGCAGGGGACCCCA
>MUZC01002944.1:574957-585847 GCA_002072015.1 Radix auricularia
GAAACAGACATCATAGAAAGAGACATAAAAACAGACATCATAAAAACAGACATCATAGAAACAGACATCATAGAAACAGATATCATAGAACAGACATCATAGAAACAGACATCATAGAAACAGACATCATAAAAACAGACATCATAGAAAGAGACATAAAAACAGACATCATAAAACATACATCATAGAAACAGACATCATAGAAACAGACACCATAGAAACAGGCACCATAGAAACAGACACCATAGAAACACACATCATAGAAACAGACATCATTGAAACAGACATCATAGAAACAGACATCATAGAAACATACATCATAGAAACAGACATTATAAAAACAGACATCATGGAAACAGACATCATAAAAACAGACATCATAGAAACAGACATAAAAACAGACATCATAAAAACAGACATCATAGAAACAGACATAAAAACAGACATCATAAAAACAGACATCATAAAAACAGATATAAAAACAGACATCATAGAAACAGACATAGAAACAGACATCCCATCATAATTTATGAAAACGTTCAAACAAAAGCGGTGACCCAGTTTGTCTTCAATATTTACAAGTCAGAATCTATACACCTTTAAACACATATTTCTAGACGATCCAAGGCCCCAAGAGGGAAACATATGATAATGTGTGATTTTCCGCGGCCAGAGATGCAGCATTCATCTTGGTACAAGGCCTCGTAATCTATAAAATTGTAAGTTCGATTTTTTTGTTTTGTTTTGTAGATTGATGTCTTATGTACAGCCATTCTTTTGCTTTTTTTATATTGAGAGGAGGTGGTAGACATGAACAATGGAGATCATTGCTTTTATTTAAATATATTTTGACATAGGCATGCGATAAAACGGTCTAATAAAATATGATTTACTTTCAATTTATGTACTTTAAAAAAACTAAAAAAAACGAATGTTCATCATTTCTCCTTCTTTGCGATATATATATATATATATAAGACGCATTTGTTGTGTGTGTGTCTGTCTGTCTGTCTGTCTGTTCCCTAATAACTCAAGATCCAGACAACCCACTACAGTGAAATTTAGTAAACGTACACATAATTATATGGGGAAGGTTCTTAAATAGGTTTCGTTCCATAAATTCATACTCATGGGCGCTGAGGGCCCAACAACTTTTTTTTCCTTATTTGGGCTATATAAAAAAATGAAAATCAACAATTTTTCTATTTCTCGAGGAGGCAGAAGCATGAAATTTTAGGAAATAGTTGAGTATACTTCTGCGATGGTAACAGGCAAAAATATATATAAATTACTTCCTTCTGGGGGCTGGGGGCCCAAATTAAGTTTTTTCTCTAATATAAACTATATATAAAAACTGAAAATCACTAAATATCCTATTTTACTAATATATAGAAGCATGAAACTTTGGCAAGTTGTTAAGTACGCTAAAGCGACGATATTTTGCGATAAACAATTTTTAACTTCCCACTCATGGGAAGCCGGGGGCCCAAATGTAGTGGGTTTTTTTAACTTATATACGCTATATAAATACCTAAACTCAACCATTCTTCTATTTCCCATGTAGTTAGAAGAATGAGACTTTGGGAAGTTGTTGAGTACACTCTCCTAACACTAATTTGCTAAAAAGAATTTCAAACTTCCCACTCATTGGGGGCCGGGGGCCCAAATGTTTTTTTTTAATTAGAAACAAACTCATCACTAATTCTCCAATGTACCTGTCGTAAAAACATGAATCTTTTGGAAATTACTCTCCTGGCAATAATGGCAAAAAAAAAAATAAATAAATACAATTCTCACTTATGTGGTGCCGGGGGCCCAAATGTACTTTTTCTTAAGCGGGCTATATTAACAAAATGTAGACAACGAAATACAATCACGTCTCACGAAAGATCAGGTTTCTGATTAGGTGGAAGCACTTAAAGACATAGGAATCGATGAGTACAACCCCGCAGTGGTAACAGGTGAAAAAAATATTTAAATTATCACTTACTTGGAGCCGGGGGCCCAAAAGTAGTGTTTTTTTTTTACTATTATATGCTATATAAATACTGAAAATCCCCCATTCGACTATTTCCCGTGTAGGTAGAAGAATTAAACTTTGGGAATTTGTTAAGTACACTCTCCTAACGCTAATTTGCGAAAAAGCATTGTGTACGCTTCTCCAGAAATCCCTATTTAAAACCCGTGCGAAGCCGGGTACTTGCCTCTAGTATATATATAAGACGCATTTGTTGTCCGTCTGGATGTCTGTCTGTCTGTCTGTCTGTTCCCTAATAACTCAAGATCCAGAACACCCCCTACAGTGAAATTTGGTAAACGTACACATAATTATATGGGGAAGGTTCTTAAATAGGTTTCGTTCCATAAATTCATACTCATGGGCGCTGGGGGCCCAACAACTTTTTTTTCCCTTATTTTGGGCTATATAAAAAATGAAAATCAACAATTTTTCTATTTCTCGAGGAGGCAGAAGCATGAAATTTTAGGAAATAGTTGAGTATACTTCTGCAATGGTAACAGGCAAAAATATATTTAAATTACTTCCTTCTGGGGGCTGGGGGCCCAAATTTAGTTTTTTCTCTTATATAAACTATATATAAAAACTAAAAATCACTAAATATCCTATTTTACTGATAGATAGAAGCATGAAACTTTGGCAAGTTGTTAAGTACGCTAAAGCGACGATATTCTGCGAGAAACAATTTTTAACTTCCCACTCATGGGAAGCCGGGGGCCCAAATGTAGTGTTTTTTTAAACTTATATACGCAATATAAATACTGAAAATCAACCATTCTTCTATTTCCAGTGTAGTTAGAAGAATGAAACTTTGGGAAGTTGTTAAGTACACTCTCCTAACGCTAATTAGCGAAAAAGAATTTCAAACTTACCACTCATTGGGGGCCGGGGGCCCAAATGTTTTTTTTCTTTTATTAGAAACAAACTCATCACTTATTCTCCAATGTACCGTGTCGTAAAAACATGAAACGTTTGGAAATAATTGAGCAGACTCTACTGGCAATAATGGCTTCCTTTTTCATGGGTTGCTGGGGGCCCAAATTATTATTTTTTCCTAAATGAGCTATATTAACACAATTCAGACAGCGAAATATTGTGAAATTTAGTTCACGTATACGACCTTACATGATGAAATTTCTTAAGTAGATTTCGTTTAAATTTCCCGCTCATGTGGGGCTGGGGCCCCAAAAACGTATTTTACTTAGATGGGCTATATAAAAATTGAAAATTACTATTTCTCCTATTTCTGATTAGGTGGAAGCATGAAATTTGAGGAAATCGTTGAGTACACGCCTGCGGTGGTAACAGGTTAAAAACTATTTAAATTATCACTTACTGGGAGCCGGGGGCCCAAATGTATTTTTTTTTTACTACTACACGCTATATAAATACTGAAAATCACCCATTCTACTATTTCCCGTGTAGGTAGAAGAATGAAACTTTGGGAAGTTGTTAGGTACATTCTCCTAATGCTAATTTGCGAAAAAGAATTGTGTTAGCTTCTACAGAAAACCTTATTTAAAACCCGTGCGAAGCCGGGTACTTGCCTCTAGTATATATATAAGACGCATTTGTTGTCCGTATGTCTGTCTGTCTGTCTGTCTGTCTGTCTGTTCCCTAATAACTCAAGATCCAGACAACCCACTACAGTGAAATTTGGTAAACGTACACACACTTATATGGGGAAGGTTCTTAAATAGGTTTCGTTCCATAAATTCACACTCAGGGGCGCCGGGGGTGCCAAACAACTTTTTTTCCTTATTTGAGCTATATAAAAAATGAAAATCAACAATTTTTCTATTTCTCGAGGAGGCAGAGGCATGAAATTTTAGGAAATTGTTTAGTACACTTCTGCAATGGTAACAGGCAAAAATATATTTATATTTCCTCTTTCTGAGGGCTGGGGGACCAAATTTATTTTTTCCCCTTATATGAACTATATATAAAAACTGAAAATCACTAATTATCCTATTTTACGGATAGGTAGAAGCATGAAACTTTGGCAAGTTGTTAAGTAAGCTAACCCAACGATATTTTGAAAAAAAAAACAATTTTAAACTCCCCACTCATGGGGAGCCAGAGGCCCAAATGTATAGTTTTTTTAAAACTTATATACACTATATAAATACTGAAAATCACCCATTCTACTATTTCCCGTGTAGGTAGAAGAATGAAACTTTGGGAAGTTGTTAAGTACACTCTCCTAACGCTAATTTGCGAAAAAGAATTTCAAACTTCCCACTCATTGGGGGCCGGTGGCCCAATTGCTGTTTCTTCTTATATTAGAAACAAACTCATCACTAACTCTCCAATGTACCGTGTCGTAAAAACATGAAACTTTTGGAAATTAATCTCCTGGCAATAATGGCCACAAAAAAAAATCACACTTTTGTGGTTCCGGGGGCCCAAATGTACTTTTTCTTAAGTGGGCTATATTAACAAAATGTAGACAACGAAATACAATCACGTCTCAAGAAAGATCAGGTTTCTGATTATGTGGAAGCATGTACTCCTCCAAACATTGATGAGTACAACCCCACAGTGGTCACAGGTGAAAAAAATATTTAAATTATCACTTACTGGAAGCCGGTGGCCCAAATGCAGTTCTTTTTTTTTTAAAGACTAATATATGCTATATAAATACTCAAAATCCCCCATTCGACTATTTCCCGTGTAGGTAGAAGAATGAAACTTTGGGAAGTTGCTAACTACACTCTCCTAACGCTAATTTGCAAAACAGAATTTTAAACTTCCCACTCATTGGGGGCCGGGGGCCCAAAGGTAGTTTTTTCTTATATTAAAAACCCACTCATCATTAATTCTCAAATTTACCGTTTAGGTGAAATCATGAAACTTTTGGAAATTCTTGAGCATACTCTCCCGACAATAATGGCAATCGTTCCATAAATTCCAAAAACGTTTTTCCTCCATTTGAGGTATATAAAATTGAAAATAACTAATTATCCTATTTCCCGAGTAGGCAGAAGCATGACATTTTAGGATATTGTTTAGTACATTACCCAAATTATAACAGGCGAAAATATATTTTTATTATTACTTTCTGGGGTCCAGGGGCCCAAATGTTTTTTCCCTATATGAGCTATATAAAAATTGAAAATTACCAATTCTCCTATTTCCCGTGTAGGTAGAAGCATGAAAGTTTGGCAAGTTGTTAAGCACACTCTACCGACGCTAATTTGCAAAAAAGAATTGTAAAAATCCCACTCTTGGGGGCTAGGGGACAAAATGTAGTTTTTTCTTATATGAAAAGCCGTCTTATCTCTAATTCTCAAATTTACCGTTTACGTAAAAAATGAAACTTTTGGAAGTTATTGAGCACACACCCTCCAAACAAAAATGGAGAAAAAATCTTTTAAAATTCTCCTTCAGGGTGGGACTGGTGTTCCCACATGTATTTTTTTTCCTTAAAAGAGCTGTGTTTCACATCTCCAATGGTAACAGGTGAAAACATATTTAAATTATCTCTCTAAGGGGGCTGGGGCCGAATGTAGTTTTCTTCGTTATATGAGCGATACAAAAAGTGAAAATTACTAATTCTCCTATTTCCCGTTTAGGTAGAAGCATGATACTTTGGGAAGTTGAGAAATACATAACTGCCATGGTAATAAAGTGTTGTTTTTTACTCATATAAGCTATATAAAAATTGAAAATCTTTAATTTTACTATTTGGAATAATGGGAATGTTCCCTAATAACTCAAGATCCAGACAACCCACTACAGTGAAATTTAGTAAACGTACACACAATCATATGGGGAAGGTTCTTAAATAGGTTTCGCTCCATACATTCACACTCATGGGCGCCGGGGGCCCAAATATTTTTTTCCTTATTTGAGCTAGTATAAAAAATGAAAATCAACAATTTTTCTATTTCTCGAAAAGGCAGAAGCATGAAATTTTAGGACATTGTTTATTACACTTCCGCAGTGGTAACAGGCGAAAAAAATATTTAAATTATTACTTACTGGGAGCCGGGGGCCCAAATGTAGTTTTTTCCCTTATATGAACTATATATAAAAACTGAAAATCACTAATTATCTTATTTTACGGATACGTAGAAGTATGAAACTTTGGCAAGTTGCTAAGTATGCTACCCCGACGATATTTTGCGAGAAAGAATTTTAAACTTCCCACTCATGGAGAGCCGGGGGCCCATATGTAGTTTTTTTTTGGTACTAATATACGCTATACAAATACTGAAAATCCCCCATTCGACTATTTCCCGTGTAGGTAGAAGAATGAAACTTTGGGAAGTTGTTAAGTACACTCTCCTAACGCTAATTTGCACAAACAAATTGTACACTTCCCACTCATTGGTGGCCGGGGGCCCAAATGTAGTTTTTTCTTATATTTAAAACTCACTCATCACTAATTCTCAAATTTACCGTGTAGGTAAAACCATGAAACTTTTGGAAATTCTTGAGCATACTCTCCCGACAATAATAGCAATCATTCCCTAAATTTCCACTCATGGCGCCCGGGGGCCAAAAAAGATTTTTTTCCCCGTTAGTTGAGGTATATAAAATTGACAATAACTAATTCTCCTATTTCCCGAGTAGGCAGAAGCATGAAATTTTAGGATTATTGTTTAGTACATTACCAAAATTATTTCAGGCGAAAATATATTTCAAATATCACTTTCTGGGGTCCAGGGGCCCAAATTTTTTTGCTATGTGAGATATAAAAAAAATTAAAATCACTAATTCTCCTATTTCCCGCTTAGGTAGAAGTAAGAAACTTTGGCAAGTTGGTGTATGCTACCCCGACCATATTTTGCGAGAAAAATTTTTTAACTTCCAACTCATGGGGAGCCGGGGGCCCAAATTTGTTTAACTACTATACGCTATATAAATACTGAAAATCCCCCATTCAAATATTTCCCGAATAGGTAGAAGAATATAACCTTAGGCATTGTTAAAGACACTCTCCTAACGCTAAATCGCAAAAAAGAATTTTAAAATTCCCACTCTTGGGGGCTAGGGGCCCAAATGTAGTTTTATCTTACATTATAAACCTTATTATCCCTAATTCTCAAATTTACAGTATACGTAAAGACATGAAACTTTTGGAAGTTTTTGAGCACTCTCTCCAACAAAAATTGATAAAAGTTTTTTTAAAATTCTCACTCAGGGTGGCGAATGTGTGCCCAAATGTATTTTTGCCTTAAATGAGCTGTATTTCACATCTCCAACGGTAACAGGTGAAAACATATTTAAATTATCTTTCTAAAGGGGCCGGGGGCCAATATAGTTTTCTTCTTTATTTAAGGGAAAATTACTAATTCTCCTATTTCCCGTTTAGGTAGAAGCATGATACGTTGGGAAGTTGAGCAATACATATCCGCAATGGTAAGAAGAGTAAAAAGAAATCACCCCCTGGGGGGGCAGGGCCCAAATGTATTTGTTTTTATATAGAAAACAGACTTATCACGTATTCTCTAATTTTGGGTGACGTTAGAAGCATAAAAGTTTGGAAATTTGTTGAGGAGGCACTCACGACAAAAATTAACAAAGAAAAATATTAAAACTCCTGCTCATGTGGGGCCGGCGGCCCAAATACGTTTTTTCCTTACATTGGCCATGTAAAATTTGAAAAGCAGTAATGAAATTTTCAAAAGTTGTTGAGTACACTTCTGCGATGGTAACAGGCGAAAAAAAAATATAACACTTATTGGAAGCCTGGTGCCACAAAATAATGTTGTTTTTTACTTATATAAGCTATATAAAATTTGAAAAATCTTTAATTCTACTATTTGGAATAATGGGATTTCGGAAAGTTGTTAATTATACTATCACGATAGTGCAGTCTTAACTGGAGTTTTGGGATTGCTGGTATAGAATTGCAGACACTATGCTTTTCGGATAAGCAATTGTATTTGACCTGCTTTAAGATAAATGTACCCTTTTAATTTTTACTTCATGTAAATAAACAGTTTAGTATGCTTCTACAGAAAACCTTTTTTAAACCCCGTGCGAAGCCGGGTACTTGCCTCTAGTATATATATATAAGGAGCAGTCCATGAGTGGCATCATGCGCCTAGGGAGAGAGTGGTCATGCATTCGTGACTATGTTTGACGACCGGGGGGGGGGTGTTTTAAGAAGTGTGACGTCACATTAAAACCCGAAACTTTAAATTAAAGATACACTTAAATATTTGATTGTTTGCAATTAACTTTAATGACGTTTTTAATGGCATCACGTGTGCTAACGCTATTAGAGTGCAGATTTACGCTGAATACGTACCGTATATACTCGTTCTAATGCCAAGTTTTTTGACAAAATTGAGGGGGAAAAGTTAAGGGGTCGGCTTACGAGTGGGTCATACGTGATTTCTGCATGTACATTAAATATCGGCGTTGTTATTGTAGATCATCAACGTCCTTTTCTACATTCTACAAGATTCGACTGCATTACCAGGAGCATTAAAATATTTGTTAACATCAGCAGTTACTTTATTTATCATTTTATCTATTTTTTTGTTTTACAAATTTTGTTTTCAACAACGAATTTTTATAAACGCGCTTTTGCCACTGTTTAATATGGACACAAAAATATCGGTAACACTTGCCTAACAAAGAGCACAAACAAAAAGATAGGTAGTGCTAAGTAAACAGTCATTAAGATCGATTTAGCTTTAAGTTTATTAGAAATGTGTACCATTTTGTTTACGCTGTCCTATTATTTGTTGGGGGTTGGCTTACGAGCGGGTTACACACTTTTGATACTTTTCTCTTCCAAAAAAGAGATGGTCGGCTTATGATAGAACGGGCTATAGAACGAGTATAAACATTCTTGAATGACAAAAAAGTGATTTGATATATGCTAATTTTCAATGAGAAAATACAGCTTTTGTGGGGCGGGGAGGGGGGTTCAAAGCTTTGTGACTTAATATATGAGGGGGTATACACTTTTTTGTGACGAAGTGTGACGTCATTTATAGACGGCACCTAAGTTCGTTCAACGCATTCACATTTATCAATAAGAATCTGTTTGACTATTATCTTAAAGTCGCAAAGCGTCGTAATGCGTCTCTTCCCGCTATCCCTAAAGCGTCGTAATGCGTCCCTAGATACAAATCTCGTTAGAAATGAGATCTCGGAAAGTAAAAACTCTTCAATGCTTGAAAAACGATGTATTTGACTTCCGGCAATGGCGGCCGTTGCCGGTGTCACGAAATAAAGTCTCCCCCAAAATAAAGTCTCCCCCGGAGAATTTATTTTAAAACAAATTCGCCCCCGGAGAATTTGTTTTAAAATAATGTCTCCCCCTTTAAAATGGATCCTCCCCTTAATTATTGGAAATTATAAATAATTGTTGTATTCGATTTTATTACTTAAAATATAGTTTTTTTTTGTTCTTCATGCATTTGTGAATGATTTTTGGAAATTCAACAATCATAAGCTTAGTCAGGGGCGTAGCAATTTGTTGGCTTAGTGGGTGTATGCCTGAAAAGACACATTTTTAGAGGTGGCTAATGGCCCAGAGTTATTTAAAAGAATAATAGACAAATGAAGATGATCAACTAATACTAGAACGTCACACCGAAATATTGGAACAAAAATTCACTATTGACGTTTTTGAGTATCACCTGTGTTTTGGACTTACACGAAATTTGCTATTTTTATGTGTGCATTGTAATAATTCAAGAATATTAATACCGAATTTTGTCGGTAGCCTTTATTAAGTTTTCAGCAGAAAAATTAACAAATTCAATTTGCCAATGATTGTTAATTTATTTTTAAAATTTATTTGACTTTTAAAATATATTACAATAGATTTCAAATGGGATTACTTTTTGTGTAGCTGTCTAAAGAAACACAGAACATGCCAAAACTAAGGCACACAAACATTAGATAACACACTCTAACGATGAATGTCTTAGCTTGGGTTGGAGTCACTCGATAGTTGTTGTTTTTTTCTATAACATACATCAACGTGATCTGGGGAGATCTGCGTTGGTTGAGGTGAGGCACTCGCTTAGTTAATTTTAGATTCGTGTATAGGTGTGCCCTTGAATTAGTTAGGCATAAAGTCAATTATCATATAGAATGTAAGAGCCCAGAAGACTGAAGGTGTAGCTGAAAGGTGAGCTATTTTATTGGTGGCATGGGCCAGGAATGCGCAAAGAGTCATTTGTTAGGCGTGCACGAGACTAGCTAATGAGTAGATTGCTTCAAGACGGGCACGTACTGTCCATTTATGTTGTCCTTCGCGTCAGGGTTTACTGAACTATGAGGTAGACTGTGTAGGACACCTGCACGGTCTTTTGAGGTAACCTAATGTAATAGTCACGCACTGGGAGGCTTGAGGGAGTTATGTATAGTTTTAAGTTGTACGATCATCAAGTAATCAATGGAAAACTAATTTAACCGATAATCAAACGAGTAAGTGAGACAGAAATGGGTTTTTGGGGCTATAAACCAAGTAGAGAGAGAAGAGATCACAATAAAAGGTGGTGAGTTGTGTGGGAAATTCATTACAGAATTTAAAAAAAAAAGAGTTAAGAGATTGGCTAGTCAAAATTCAAAACAGATGTGGACATTATAAGTGCTCATTCATTTTAATCTTCTATTGATTTTATCATGGATCCGTGTATAGTTGCGGATATCATGGCTATGTTGAAAATAAAAAGTTCACGACCACGCACAATTGCCATTCACACCACAAATTACGTGTTCCATGCACAGTCAAGTCCTCATACTTATACAATGTATAAGTCTACACAACAAGTGTCTCAAAAAATTGTAATCATTTTTTAAATTAAAAAAAAGCTTATAAAGAATACTGTAAATGCAATTGTTGCTTAATTCTCATCCTCGAAGTATTTTATTTCTACTAAAAAGAAAAGTTTAAC
>MUZC01002955.1:36580-54435 GCA_002072015.1 Radix auricularia
GCCCCCCCCCCCCCCCGTAAAATCCTACACGCTATAAATAAGGAGGTGAATGAACTGAACATTCGGTCTCGCATGATTGTAGTGCACATCTGAGATTTTCCAGGGAGAAGAAGATATGACCAAATATTATTAGGCCACGGTGTTGCGAACGTTTTCAGAGAATTAGTATTTTCCTGGAAATTCACCTTTAATCATTTTTATGGACAAATTAAACGATATCCCGACACGGTAACCAACAATTATGCTATGCTCGTGTTTTTTTAAGGAAAGTTTTCAGCATTCAGTAACTCATCATATGTCACTCTTGTTGGTTTAAGTGAAGAATCTTTTAGATATGGTATTGGATTAGGCAATATCTCAGATATAAACTGTGTGGGGCAAGTGAAAAATATCTCAAATGTTGAACTATGTGGGGCAAGTAAACGATATCTCAAATGTTGAACTGGGTGGGGCATGTAAACAATATCTCAAATGTTGATCTGGGTGGGGCACGTAAACAATATCTCAGGTGTTGAACTATGTGGGGCTATTAAACAATTTCTCAGAAATTGAACGGCGTAGGGCTAGTAAACATTATCTCGGATATTGAATTTAGTTGGGCATGTAAACTATATCTCAGTGTCTTTCATAAAAGTTATGGTCCCAGTAGCTCATGATGTCACCCCCTCACGACTTGCCCCACAAACCTCCTCAGAGTCTACCAGTGCCAAATAACCTTAACTTTTGGTGTCACTCCTCGTGATGGTGTCACCTGGTGGGGGCCGCACCACCCGCACCTCCCTAGTGACTCCTCCGTGGTCCACCGACAAATGCGTCTCATGAGGGTAACTCTAACAATTATACCAACATTGATGAACTATTGTAATACATGGACACAAGACGCGTGTTGGTCAATAGTCTTTGTGAGATGAATGTTGACGTATTTGGGCTTTCTGTACCCGGCTGTAAAACGACTATTGTTAAAGCTTTTGGACTTCTTTTACCCGGCCGTAAAACAACTATTGTTGACGTTTTTGGACTTTCTATTTTGTTTTCAAGTTATATCGTTTTTTGTTACCAAATCCTTTATTTTGATCACACATTAAACGTGTTTGCTAAGTACATGGAAAAACCATGGAAATTTAAATGGCGATTTGACACCCACAAAAATGTGGGATCCTGTTGTATTTCCGACTGTTATTTCGTAACCTACTCAAGTTTACGTCATAATTATTCCCAGCGTAAGTTATCCCGGAAATGTTGGGTGTTGGTCGGACGACGTCAGTCATGCGTATCCAACCATGGACCTCAAGTGACAACGTTTAGCAGGTCTGTTCCACCCACCCACCCCCCAGCTCCAGATATCACGATTGGCCTTGTAGCGTCTAACCCCCCCCCCTTTTTTTGGGGCTATTTTGTATTCCGTTTACCTGCCATTAATAAACTTACAAGCAATACTTCCGTTTACCGACGGCTGTGTGTTTAAAAACAATTCAATTATTTGGAGATTTCATCTATTATCTGAAGGTGTTTTTTTTCCCCACGGAAACATTAAAAATGTTTAGTTTACAAATGTCACGTAGCCTGACAAACACTCCTGGAGAAAGAAAGAAACAGAAATTGTGTTTTAAAAAAACACCAAAAACATCAGGTCTAACTGGTCTAACTAAATGTCTACAGCAATATTCATTAGGTCAAACAGCCTCCTGGCGTCATCAGACCACGTGATTTGATTCTATTTTAGCCATCATTAGCTAAAAGCAAAGCATTCCTTAAAAGTGTCGCTCGCATAATAGTAAACGTTGACAGTTTTGTTTTATTTTGGTTTGGTTGTATAGAGGCTTGCAACACTTGTCTTACATTTGACGATTGATTTTGACCGTCATATCTGGTGTATACTATAGCTGCAGTATATGATTACGAGGGTGATATACGGAGTAGGCTATAATGAACATGTTATCTGGAACATGTTACAACGAAACATGGTAGCTGGAATATGTTACAATGAAAATGTATGTTGGGGTACGGTAGCTGGAGTATGTTGTAATAAGTTGGATTTATGAAATATGTTGAAATGAATATGTTAGCTGGGGTACGTTTGCTTGAGCTCAGCTATATGATCGCTGGTGCATGTTAGTTAAAGTCAGTGCTAGATTTACCTACTTGCTAAACACGCTATAGCTAAGAGACCCGCCCTCTTGGGAGGCCCCCGCGGAATTAACAAAAAATTATTTTAGGCACTCTATCTGGACTTCAAAAGGGCCCCCATAAATTGTCTCAAATAACTTAGGGTCCCATCAAGTCTAAATCCGGCCCTGGTTGAAGTATCAGGCAGTTGTTATAACATCTACAATAGAGTGGCTTTGTAATGAAAATTCAAAATGATAATTAAAATAAGATTCTGGAAGCCCATATAAAAATTGATGGCTTCATGATAAGATGTCTGAAATAAGAGAGAGATAAAAGTTCAGGGGGAGTGGAGAGTATTTTTATTTCGTAGCACGGTTAACTGTTGAATATAATGATTATTTAATTTTTTTTTAATTCGTGGGTTTAATTAAGTACCTATTGGTGTAGTCGAATTCTTATAAGTTTAGTTACATTTCGAACTGCCTGAATTTAAACGAAAAACAGAAATTCCTGATTGGACAAGTTAGTAAGTGATTGAGGTGACGTGCCAGCTATCACGGATTGGGACGGAGGTGGGACTTCTCTATAAATTTAGAAGACGACGTGCCAGCGGTCACGGAGTGGGACGGAGGTGAGGCTACCCTAAAAATGATGGAGCTGACGTGCCGGCTATCATGGAGTGGGACAAAGTTGGGGCTACTATAGAAATGTTTGAGCTGACGTGCCGGCTATAATGGAGTGGGACAGAGGTGGGGCTACTATAGAAATGATGAAGCTGACGTGCCACCGTGCCACCTATCATTCAGTGGGGCTACCCTAGACATGAAGGAGGTGACGGGTCCGCTATCAGGATGCCAAACCGTCGCTGTAAAGATCAACAGGGACACGACGTTTGACTACAAACGTGTGAAAATTTGTCTGCTTCCGGTTTTGCCTGTCACGACTGATCTCCCTTTGAGTGAGTTCCCCTTTTTTGAGTTGTGTCCGTACAAAATCCATTGTTTTGTTTCCTAGAATTCGTGCCGTCGGTGAAGGCGGATGTACCATTCATAATAATTGTCGATTGAGACTGCCATTAACCCAATTGTTGAAGAGAGCCAGGCAGTAACCAGTGCCACACGCACGCTTAGTTCGAGCTTTGCTGGGAACAAAAATTTATTAGAGAAACGTTAAAAAAAAATAATTAAAAAAAAAAAAAAACAGCTTAAAAATGTAACCCGTTAGATTCCCCACTTGTTATGAATTTCATTCCATTCAAGCAGACGTGGGCAATGTCGTGAACAGATGACGTCACTATTAGATTCTATTAAATTTGAAGTATACATTCAAATACCATATTCAAAATGAAAAATAAAATGCGTTTGTTTAAAAAAAAAGGTGAACTGTATACACAAATATCTATTTTAATTCGGAAGCTACCCATTAAAAATTCAATCATAATTTAGAATAGGACTGCGATAATGCTTTTAAATAAATGAAATATAAGCTTTATTAATTGACTAATACAAAAGTAGACGTTTCGGCCTCGGCTTATAATGAAGGCATTTTAATGAAAGTTTAAAATAAAAAAATAAATAAAAAAAAAAGTTTGGGTGAAATGTTATTGCGTTAAGTTAAACGTTTATTGCACTCCCAAATAAAAGTGATCCAACTCCTACAGTGGAGAGGCTTGTATGACGTCAAAAGAGCCCAGCTCATCTCATCCAATTGAGTAAAAACACGTTCACGTTATGTCCACTGATGGTGGATGACGTCAATCCAGCGGAAATTCCCACAACCCGTTTCATGCCGTGCAATGACTGTCTTACGATTGTCTGAGATTTTAGACGATTTTTTGTGAA
Organism: Radix auricularia; assembly: GCA_002072015.1. NCBI lineage: Eukaryota > Metazoa > Mollusca > Gastropoda > Lymnaeidae > Radix > Radix auricularia. Next base: position 40,531 of record MUZC01002955.1, read on the forward strand.
ATAGTAATAAAAATTGTAATTTTAAATTTAAAAATAAAAAAGGTGATTTTCTAAGGATTTGAATCGTGATCTGGTAATATAGAAATGTCCTGTTGGTTGAACTTGTTCCTGGCATCGTCTGTCATCACGGCACCACCAGGGGGCGTAGGGGCTCATCCTGGTGTTTTGTTACACCCAACGTAGTTGAGGTTGCCGAATATGGTATGGCAACAACAGCACATTTAACCTAAAATGGTTTCTGTTGGGAATGATGTCGAGCGCCGCTTGTTGGGGACCTGCCAGGATCTCCGTTTCGTGGCTATTTACGGCTATCTACCTCTGTTTGATTAACCAAAATAAAAAATTTTCGTCATGACTTTTAATGATGATAGTAATACAACAATGAGCAACACATTTGGCGCCTTACATTGAAAGATATTTTTTAAAAATAAATATTTTAAGAAAAAATTATCAAAGAGTGGTAACCGTGCGTGTCGAATGTTAAAATTTATTTATAGTTTACTAATTTGATTGACACGTTGCCCAGACCCTTGTCTCAACGCAACTTTTCACGAGTTTACTTTCATTGAAGTTAGAAATATTTAATTTATGGTAAAACTACTTTACTCTTGTTAAAGTTGTTTGACAAAATAGTTTTTCTTATATTCCCGATGTCGGAATATTAGGAAAAAAGTTCTTTCTTTTTATCTAGATCTCTTACATTGTTTAAAACGGTGAAGTTGAGAGTGGATGGTGTAGGGAGGGTAGAGGGAGGAGGTATCTGCAACAGTAGTGTGGTTTAGTGTGTATGAGCTAGAGCGGGGTACTGTGAGGCAGAGCGGGATAGTGTGAGGTAGTGTGAGGTAGTGTGAGGTAGAGCGGGATAGTGTGAGATAGTGTGGGGTAGTTTTGGGTAGTGTGAGATAGTGTGAGGTAGTGTGACGTGGTGTGAGGTAGTGAGAGGTAGAGCGTGGGTAGTGTGAGGTTGTGTGAGGTAGGGTGAGGTAGTGTGAGGTAGTGTGAGGTAGGGTGAGGTAGGGTGATGTTGAGTGAGGTTGTGTGAGGTAGGGTGAGGTAGTGTTAGGTAGGTTGAGGTTGTGTGAGGTAGGGGGAGGTTGTGTGAGGTAAGGTGGGATAGTATAAGAATGCGTTGACAATAGAAGACACACCTAGATGGTATTTGCATTCTTCTTCTTATTTTTAACAAAACAAAACAAAACAAAAAAATAATTCTGGTCTATATGCAGTTTGATTTAGAGATTAATATATGCAATGAACATGAAAACGCGTGTTTATTGTATTTTAGAATACTCTGTAAGAGTTTCTTTAATCTTGTTTACATATATTTATATATGGTACCAATTTCACCTGATTCAACAAATGATTCCAGAGTCAGGATGTCATTTATAAACTAACAACAATTTTTAGAGGAAAAACCAAAAAGAAGATTTTCTATACAAATTCTGCACGCTTCTAACCTTTTTTTTTATTTTGAACGCTCTCAGATTGGGATTTCCCATTCCTCGTCGCGGGGTCTGGCTGGAGTTAGGTTGAAAAAAAAAAGGGGGGGGCTGGGGTTGCCATCTCCTATTGAGAAGGTTTATAACTCTTCCATGTGCCAGTTCGCTTTTTGTGTGTGTGCGTGTGTGTGTGTGCGTGCGTGCGTGCGTGCGTGTGTGTGTGTGTGTGTGACTGTGTGTGTGTGACTGTGTGTGTGTGTGTGTGTGTGTGGTGGGGGTGGTTTTTAAATATGCAAATTATCCACGACTGCAGTCTGTATGTTTTTAAACTCGTAAGTACATTTGATGTAACGGTAATTAGAACATTACCGTCAGGAATTATCTCCACGACAGACATTCGAAAGAAGAATAAATTACCAAAAGAACCAGGAAAACCAACACACTATCATTTAAAACTCTAATAAATATGCGTGAGTAGACACACATATCCCCGGTTATATTCTGACTAGATACAAACATACCCGGGTATATTTTACTAGACACAAACATACTCGGGTATATTTTTACTAGACACAAACATACCCGGGTATATTTTTACTAGACGCAAACATACTCGGGTATATTCTCACTAGACACAATTATACCCGGACATATTCTGGTCAAGGGTTGAATCTTATAGCCTGTTACGTTATAGCGGCATCCAATCCACGTTTAGGTGTGACAATCATGACAGGAACTAATAAGACGAAAGTGCTCCCAATCTACTCCCTATTCACTCCCGCCCCCCACAACACTGCGGGAAGTTTGAATGTTTTATGGTCCACTTGATCATACACCTTACTGCTTCCAACAACTTTATCCCATTTGACTGCCATCAAGTTTATGCCAATGGACTGCCATCAAGTTTATGCCAATGGACTGCCATCAAGCTTATGCCAATGGACTGCCATCAAGTTTATGCAAATGGACTGCCATCAAGTTTATGCAAATGGACTGCCATCAAGTTTATCCCAATTGACTAGCATCAAGTTTATGCCAATGGACTGCCATCAAGTTTATGCCAATGGACTGCAATCAAGTTTATGCCATTTGACTGCCATCAAGTTTATCCCATTTGACTGCCTTCAAGTTTATCCCATTTGACTGTTATTTAGTTTATCCTTTTGCGTTTGTTTCCTATTCTCAGTTTTAAAAAACAAATTCCTTATTTTATAACAAGAAAAGTCCTACAATCAGTCAGCTGGGTTTTCTGAGTTTCGGCTCTTTTTATACTATTATAATATTTTTTAATAAGTGAATTCCAATTCTGAACGACAAATACATTGTGATCCTGATAGTTTAGTCCTTACATCTCTCAGTAATATGTGTGCCTCTTTAAAAGAAGATTTTAAAAAAAATCGTGTATCAGGATGGACTCATGGAAGTATTCATTGATTCTATTGACTTCTTTGCATTTCCCGATCGGCCAGAATCAAACCAATACAAAACGAACTATTCCCAAGGAATGCTGCAACTGAGGATATTACTTCCCCTTGTCCTCCAAAGTTGTCGTTACTTACTACGTAGTACAACAAAGATGGCAATCTCTACGTAGTACAACAAAGATGGCAATCTTCGTGACCTATAATTAACGACATGGTTTGTCCATTCTAAGCCCAGAAACGTTGTATACCATGACCTGATGTTTTTTTTTTAAAAATTTTTTTTTACACAGTTTTTTGTCAAGCGATATCTTTCAGCATACAGATCTGGACAGATTAACCGTAACTATCAGTCGTCCGTAATAGGGAATTATCCGTAATTTCGTTTGTGGTATGTCCTTGTCAAATCGGCCAACTGTTCAAACATTCAATTTTCAATTCAAATAAAATTCCGGCGAGTTGACGAATGAATAATATTAATAACAAACATCACAGTTCACTTCTTAGTTTGGATCAATATTTTTATTTATTTCATTTTATAGTATTGTGTTCGCAGAGAAGACGGCAAGAGAGGTAAACACGTTGACGTCACCAGCAAGGCGCTTTCATGTTTTTGTTACTGCCGCTCGCGTTTCTCTCTTGCGCGGCTGTCCCGATGTCAGTGTTGTTTCTTGGTGGCGGAGATCTCAGGAATCGACAACTTATAGGGTGGCGAGTGGGGCGAGTGGGGCGAGTACACCGAGAAAGAGACAAAAGGTTATACTGTGTGTGCATGTGTGTGTCTGTGTGTGTGTGTGTGTGTATATATACAATATATATANCACATACACACACACACACAGACAAATATATACTCAATAGATGGTTTCTGTTTTATAAGGTTTACTAATATTTTTTCAAATTATTTATTTAAAATAATTAATTTATTAATTTTAAGAGTATTAAGTTCAAGTTTTCAAGACTTTATTTGCGTCATTCCGCTCAAAACTTATAAATGTTTTAAGAGTTAATAATAAAAATTGGTCATCTTAAAAAAAAAACGTAGTAAGAAAAAATTGGGAAATCATGGAAGTCTATTAGAAAGAAACTTGACGACACAGAACTATAAATAGAAAAACCGAAGTAATTGAAAATAAAAATAATGAAAATACTGTGTCGGAAGGGGGAGGGGAGTGCTGCTAGAAATCACAAGTCTTAAGCAACATCCGCAAACACTCGATAAATGTATATAGGTATCGACTGAAACAACCTCGGACATGATAAATGTATATAGGTATCGACTGAAACAACCTCGGACATGATAAATGTATATAGGTATCGACTGAAACAACTTCGGTGAAAGCCGTCGGACACGAGCTCAGTTGTAATCTGTAGATAACACAATTGAAGCACTTGAAGACCGCTTCTGAACACTAACATCAAATCTTCTGAAACTGAAATGACAACAAATCCGTGATTTCGATTGCCATTTTTCTTGTTAACTTTATCAGCGCCAGGCTCAAAAACCACATCCTTTGTGCTGCAAGGGTTAAGCAGTGCAGCCCGGGAACTTATCTGTAATTAACGGTGAACGGGACGAGGGGGTCCCTTTTTTTCTACTGATAGGGGAACAGCTCTTTATATGTAAATAATACAAATAATTCCCTTGTTGTACAAAGAACACACCTTTTCCTGGTTGAGAAAAAGTATACATCGTTTCTAGTTGGTACAAAGTATACATCATTTCTAGTTGGTACAAAGTATACATGATTTCTAGTTGGTACAAAGTATACATGATTTCCTAGCTGTACAAAGTGAACATACATTTATACGTTGATCAACATTTGTATTGCAGCTTGATGGCAGACAGTATCTATAACCTATAGCTTGATGGCAGACAGTATCTATAGCTGCAGGCAGTATCTATAGCTTGCTGGCAGACATTATCTATAGCTAAAGACAGTATTTATAGCTTGCATGCAGACAGTACCTATAGCTTACTGGCAGACAGTATCTGTAGTTTGCTTGCAGACATTATCTATAGCTGCATAAATCATATATAGCTTACTGGCAGACAGTGTCTATAGTTTGCTTGCAGACATTATCTATAGCTGCATAAATCATATATAACTTGCTTGCAAACAGTATCTATAGCTTACTAGCATATATTGCTTACTGGCAGACAGTATCTATCGCTGCTTAAAGCCTCTATAGCTTTCTGGCAGACAGTATCTATAGCTGTAAAAAGCATCTATAGCTTACTGAAAGTGCCATGGCCAAGGTGCGTCATGGCCATGTGGCCAATAAGCCTGGAGACGCAAAAGCGCCGGTGAAATGGTCTGTGGGCAAATAGCCGGTGGCTATAAATGACGATAGCGAGTGAAGTGATTCTCCGATGAAATGAATACGTGTTATTTCGGTTTTCCTTTTAGTTTCAAATCCTGAGAAAACACTTTTTGGTTCGGCTCTTTTTCTTGTAAAATGACGTGGTGGCCTAGATAGTAGCCATTAGTGACTGACTTTATGCTGGTACTGAAACATGACCTTTGATTGATTGGCCGCCTGGGTGTGTTTGCGTGTGTGTGCGTGTCGGTGGGGGGGGGGTGAGGAAGGAGATAACGGTTTGGGAAATGATTTCATCGAATTAGTAGTGGGATAGTTGGACTGGTACAGTACAGTAGTGGGGTGGTTGGACTGTTACAGTAGTGGGATAGTTGGACTGTTACAGTAGTGGGATAGTTGGACTGTTACAGTAGTGGGATAGTTGGACTGTTACAGTAGTGGGATAGTTGGACTGTTACAGTAGTGGGATAGTTGGACTGTTACAGCACTTTTTGAACAAACTTTAAAAGAGGGTTAATAAACATATGCTACCATAAGCAGCTGTTGTTACCTTGTTTTAACACGCAACAGTCTACCTCGTATAAGACGTCCATGTAGAGTAAGACGTCTATATAGAATAAGACGTGCCTGCAGATTAAGATCTCCGTGTAGAGTCAGACGTCCATGTAGAGTAAGACGTCTATATAGAGGAAGACGCCCATTAAGAGCGAGACGTCCATGCAAAGTAAGACGTCCATATAAAGTAAGACGTCCATGTAGAGTAAGACGTCCATAGAGAGTAAGACGTGCATGTAGAGTAAGACGTCCATATAGATTAAGACGTCCATGTAAAGTAAGATGTCCATAAAGAGTAAGACGTCCATGTAAAGTAAGACGTCCATGTAGAGTAAGACGTCCATTTAGAGTAAGACGTCCATATAGAGTAAGTCTTCCATGTAGAGTAAGACGTCTATAAAGAGTAAGACGTCCATATATAGAAGTAAAAAAAAATATGTGGTAAAATTCTGAAATAGATTTAAATTATTTAATATCTGTATTCTTCTACTTCTACTCTGAAAGTCACCAAAAGAGAAACTTCATAATTTGAAAATAGAGAATGCGGAAATGCCCGAAAATTTGCTCTCCAAGAAATCGAAACAGAATTCCTGGTTCTTTCCACTTTTTCATCAATTGGCTCTTTATCTAGAGGGGAAAACATTACCCGGTTAATTTATAGACCTAATAAACAGGCCATGGTGTGTGTGGGAAATAAATAGTTGGCAAAGTAATGACTTATTCCCCTAGTAGTGGAGATAGTTGCAGATGGTAAAGGGTCACAGAAAAACTTTTCAGATCGATGAAAACACCTCTCATTATTGAGGTTAAAAAAGTGCCAGCCTTTATTGTTGGGGTACAAAAAAAAATGCAATGCACCCTCTGTGAAACACGTCCATTCTGATACATTTACTATAGCCACTATGGGGTAGCAGGGACTTAACAAAACAATAATACCGGTCTTCTGGGTCATCGTGGTCTTTAGGGCGTCTCTATAAAATGTTTTTTTCCCTATAAAGGTTGTTGTTTTTTCTGTCTGGTGTTTGTTCAATGAGGCATTTGATATTAGAGAAGTTTGTTCTATGAAGCATTTATTCTAATAGGTGTTCGTTCTTCGAGATGTTTGTTCAACAAACCAATATTTTCCAAAGAATTATATTGAAATCGTCCCAAGCTGTGGTGAAACAGTCAAAAGGTAACGACAAACAACTACGATGTGTAGGAAGACATTTAACCAAAGTAGGAATTGATGTCAGGTCTTGAGATATTGAGATGACGTGAAGGAAGGATCAAGGATATAAGTGGGATTGAAATCAATGAAGATGGGAGAGTTTGGATGTATTTGGGGGCTGAGGTGAATGGAGCTTGGATAGAGGTGGGACTGAGATGGGATGGGTGCCATGGGACGGAAGTGGGCTTTACGTTGGGCTTAGGTGGGATTAATTTGAAATGAGATGGAGAAGGGATGTGCAGAACATGTAAACACTGTGGATGGTGTGCCGCACATGTAAACACTGTGGATGGTGTGCCGTACATGTAAACACTGTGGATGGTGTGCCGTACATGTAAACACTGTGGATGGTGTGCCGTACATGTAAACACTGTGGATGGTGTACCGTACATGTAAACACTGTGGGTGGTGTGCCGTACATGTAAACACTGTGGATGGTGTGCCGTACATGTAAACACTGTGGATGGTGTGCCGCACATGTAAACACTGTGGATGGTGTGCCGTACATGTACACACTATGGACGGTGTGCCGTACATGTACAAACTATAGGCTATGTTCATATGTTTAGTATATGTGCACACTATGAACGTTGGGCAGTACATGTACACACGGAAGATTGACGATTTAGCTGGAGTCAGAGCTGAAATACGTAGACCTTAAGCTGACTAGCCTCACTTGACACCAATCACTCATGGGTTGTTCACCAGTTGAAGCTCGAGCCTCATTAGTTGGCCCTCGATGAACCATCACCGCCCCTAAGCTTGTTCCTATTGGCACCCCAAAGACAACCCCTTTATTAAACAAAAGGCCCCATCATTGCTGATACGCCCCAAAGCTTGCTCCTACTAGCACCCCAAAGACAACCCCTTTAATTACACAAAAGGCACCATCATTGCTGATACACCCCAAAGCTTGCTCCTACTAGCACCCCGGAGACAACCCCTTAATTAAACAAAAGGCCCCATCATTGCTGATACACCCCAAAGCTTGCTCCTACTGGCACCCAAGACACAACCAGAGACAATCGTCTCCCACAACTTCCTCCACTCTCTCCTCACTACATCCGGGGTACAATAACGCGTCAGTTTAGATTAAAATAGATCTGTTGATATGTTCATTTGTCCACGGGGCTAACTTTCCCCCTCAGACTAGGTTTCTAGAAACGCTATCCCAATGCCATCCTAATATCGGACGACGCGATTGAATTGGTTGTAATATACCAGGAAGTGTTTGTGTCGGCACTTGTGTTATCGGCACTGAGCTTATCTACCGGGTTCTTACATAACTCGGTGACGTGGACTTCATCGAATTTTTTAAAATGTGAAAATGAAAAAAACAAAAACAGTAGGTGCTTAACTATAGAAACTAAATTGTTATAGTCTATAATTAAAGAAACCAAATTGTTATATTCCCTAACTATAGAAACTAAATTGTTATAGTCTATAATTAAAGAAACTGAATTGTTATATTCCTTAACTATAGAAACTAAATTGTTACAGTCCCTAATCATAGAAATTAAATTGTTATAATCCCTAACCATAAAAACTGAAATATTATAATCCCTAACCATGGAAACTGAATTGTTTTGACCTCTAACTAATTGCAGGGTACCGAAGTCAATAGTGCGCTCACTTCACAAGCTGATGGCATGGGATCGAGCCCACGTTAAAGCCACAATAAAAATGTTGAGAAATGACTAATGCCAAGAAAGCCCTCCGCTGACCTGGAGAGGGATGGGCGCCGCCAGGGTCTACCAACCAACCCCGAGAATGTTCTAATGAAAACATTAGAACCCCCTACGATCTCGAAACAAACAGGTTATGGGACTAGAAAAAAACAACGAAAAAAAAACAACTATAGAAAATGTAGACTTTGTTTTCTTCCTAATGACGAATTTGATTGTCCCCCAACTCCCCAAAACTATAGATGAAATATACATATATTTTTTAAATAAACATTTTTAAACCACACGCATTTGTTCTTATAAGTACACACTCATGACAGAAAGAGTATTTTCTCGCTACCCGGGATAAGTGACATACATGTACTCTACATACATTTCAAATACATGTACTCTAGTAAACTCTAGTTGAATCCTTATAAAAAAAAATATATTATTCCGGGTAGCAGGAAAGTTTTGTTTCTAACAGTGTTATTTATATGAATTGTTTTTAATTTTTAGCTTATGCGTTCAAAAAAATTGTTAGGTTAACAAATGTTTGTAATAGGGCTGCGGATATTACCGATTAATTTCTCGATTAATCGGTAATGTTTTTTATCGATTAAAATTATTTTAATCGATAAAATAGTGATTAAATTGAAATAATTATTTTTTTTACATTTCGATTTATTAATAATTCTTTTCTTTTACGTACAAACTTCTACATTTAAAAAGGAAGATTCTGTAAGTGTAAACTTTAAAATAACCTGTTTTATAAGGTCAATGAAATTAAAAAAAAAACAAAAAACATTGTTTTTACTTAAGTAACAATAATAAAATTTAAATTCATTGACGCTGTATTGAACTACTTATATTTAAATATATCTCCTAACAATAATATGTTTTTTAATTAAACTAATTTAAGTATTTAAATTATCGGCATTTTAAAAATTGCCCTAAAAGATCACAAAATGTGAAGGAAAACAACATAGTGAAAAAAGTGATTATGAGGTCTTAGAAAAAAATCATAACTTTTGAACAACTTTGTCACTTGGGATAAAAAGATGATCTTTATGTTTTTTTTAATCATCAAAAAATTCTACATAGCTGTATTTCTTCTGTATTTTAAAATGAATTTGAAATTTTCATCCAAGTACCTATTAAATACGTTATTTAACTTATTTTTATTGCTAAGTTATGTTTTAAAAATAACTCAATAAACAAAATCAACTGCCTGTTATTATTACTTCCCTTGAAATTTTCAGTTTCATGACGTCATAATCTTTATTTTTAGCTTTAACACAATTATCGATTAATTAATCGGTAATTTTTCAATAGTTAACGATTAAATTAAATTTAATCGATAACAGCCCTAGTTTGTAGATAAACTTTACACCTTTAGTATTTGTAAAATCGTGTGATCATCTCTGACCCTCGATCAGAGGACAAATGCTTTGCCAACGAGCTATCCGCATATCGTATTGTAGGAACTACATATAAAGTGACATTTTTCTTACTTCCTGAAAAAAATGCAATTTTCTTCCTATGAAGACCAGAAAGCGAAGAAACGGCTAAGTGACATTTTTGAATATTCACAAGTTATTCTCCCTATCTGACAGAGGGTTAAAAAAAGAATACTTTAAGGGAGGTTTTATGAGAAAATAACGTCTGATATCCTGTGAAAAATTCAAATGTATTTGATTATTAACTGATTAATCTGTATAGATATGAGCTTTAAAGGTCGAATATCTCAAAACTATACTCAAATGTCACATAGCCGTTTCTTCCCTTGTGGTCTTCATATTGTTTCATAGCTATATATAGAGCTATAGTTTCATTGAAAGAAAATATAACTAAAGTTTCTACTCGCGGTCTACTCCTGGTCTGTTGATATTGTCGGACGCCATCTTCAGGGGCGTCCAAAAAAATCTTCACATTTTTGGCATGAAACGTGTTATTGTTTCATTTAGTTTGGAAATATGAGAGTCTAAATTCAAGGAGGAAATGTTCGCTTACATGAGCGATGACTGTGGAAACACACCAAAATACATGCACTGCGAACTCAATGTAAGAAACTCAGATAAATTTCTATAAATAAGCGTTAAGTGACGACCTCACAAAAATCCCAAGGTCTGGGGATTTTAAAAATAGATTTACACTAAGCGCATATTATAGAATTTTACCTCAGTTTCTTACAATGGCGTTAGACAAAATGACCGACATTTTAGCCAAAGAAGATGAAACTAAGTTATTTTGATGTTTTTTTTTTTTTCAGACTATTCAAACAAATAGACAATTAAACCTTTTAAAAAAAAGGAAAATTAAGAAAATGTTTAAAACAAATTTGATAGATTAAATTTATTTTTAAATAAAAGGATAGAGCATAATACAATGCTATGGGTAGTAACGACAAAACGCCCAAAGCTCTTTCTCTCGCTCAACTCCATGGATGTGCCCCAAATACGCCTCTGGGTGCCCATGGTATGGGGGATGGGGAGTAACCTAGTAGAGGCATGAATCGCTCTATTCAACTTTCCCGGGCTGATGTGATTAAGGGAGTCCACTCCCCGCCCCCCGCCCCCGATCAGTTAGCTATCGTCTCTCTCTCCCCCCCATCTCTCTCTCTCTCTCTCTCTCTCTCTCTCCCCTTCTGTGTAGCTATCAATACCTCAGGAAATTTGTTTTACTTTGCGGAACTTTTTCCTGGAAAGCTCACGTCCCAAAATAACATTAAAAACTCGGTCAGCCAATGAACATGCAGCTGTGGTTGGAAGTGATCCAACTGAAAGGCGAACATAATGATTTGAAAACTTTATTAAACTGTCTCACCCTCCATCTGCCCCTCCCACATCCTCTTAGTAAAACAACACCCAGTCCAACAATCAACACGTCATTATAAGACCGAAAGAAAACAAAACGCAACATTATTATGCAACAATTAATGTTTATTTTTTTTTCTTTCGCAAATTGACTGTCTTGACGATTCCAACGCCTAATGGCATAAACCAATAATTTCAGTTTTGTTTACACTAAATAAAAGAGGTGGTGGGAGTGGGTTTGCTGTCCCAGGATTTCATTCTTTGCAGCGCGCCTATCGTTGTAGGGCAATGAGATCAAGTAATGAAAGAAAATGATCGAGAAGACGCATTTGGTTGATTTAAATTTAATCTGCTCCACAATTCTGATATATAATATATGTATAATGTGTATGTTACATATATAAAATAAATATAAATACATACAAAGATAGAAAAAGCCGATGATCAATTACAGGCCGTCCATAAAGTACGTCACGCTATTTTTGACCATTGTAAACGCCCCTACTCTCCACTAACACAAACTGTTACAAATCTCGGAGCCCTCCCCCTAAAGTACGTCACATTTTCGAACAGAAATATATTTTTTAAATTAACAAAATAATTAAAATTTAATATGAAATTCCGTGATGTCACACATGGCCGGACACCCCCTTCCCCAAACTGTCACACTTTCTTACACCTCCTTCCCCCCTCTGGAGCGTGACGTACTTTATGGACATCCCGCTATCTACTAGTGACTTAAATGATGTCTGACACTCACCCATCCTCAAATTAACCAAAGGTTATTGAACCCTGCTCCCACCCCCAATCTATAATTCTTTCATTTTGAAGATCAAAACCAATTCACGGGCATAAAAAAAATATTAGAAAAATAAGAAATAACCATTCCAAGAGATTGTCCTCAGTTTCAATTTCTCCCTTGGTATATCTATATATAACCCCAATCACTACTCCTACCAGTTGAGTTGTGTGACTTTATCTCGGTGGAGAGTTACCCACAGCTTTATCATGAACACTTCTTGTTACAATTTGACTTCAAGAGGAAATTGAAATTAGATTCAATTTTTTTTGTTTAGACACGCAAAGATAGAAGTAAAACAAACAAACACACTATCGTCTCAGGTAAGAAATCATACAGAGCCGTTGTCCTTCATTATGATCAGGCCATGTTCCTTTGTCGTTATTTTTTCAAAGTTTCTATCCTTTATACTTTATTCGGCTGAATCCGATTATACGTTCCCAAATGTGTCAATAGCAATTAATTCTGCGTTCTCTTCCTTTGCTTTTTAGGTTTAGATTTAGAATTTTTATTTGTTAATTTAGGGTTTGGGTTAGGTTTAGTTATAATTGTTAATTGGGGGTTAGGGTTAGGTTTAGTTTTATGTTTTTTAATAGTTGAATTTTCCAATTTCTTTGGTACGCGGCATATCAACAAAGATGGCGGCCATGTTGAGTGGGAACGTTACTTCGGATTTAACCCTTTATTCTTTCAACCCTCTCTCTCTCTCTCTCTCCCTCTCTCTCTCTCTCTCTCTCTCTCTCTCTCCCATCTCCCTCTCTCTCTACGTATTATCAGCTCTCCACTCCCCCATTTCTCTCTCTCTTTTCCCTTTTCAACTCTTTTTGTTTGTTGAACTACACCTATGGAATCGACACATCTGTCAGTAATGATGATGTTTACATTTCCCCTGAAATCTATTGTTTGCCGTCAACCACAGATGAAAGCAATTCTCACGACAATGATGATAAATTTATCGTTTTGTATTTTCTATACAGTAAGTAAAAGTCCGTATTGGGGAAATGTATTTTGTAAATCGGGCTTTTGACATAAACAGAGCCGAAGACCTGTAGGTTGGTGTCTTACAGACTTACCGGCGTGCAAGGTTAGTCAAATAGCTAATTCATTTTAAAAAATATTAAAAATTTTACTGAATTTTCTTCCATCCCCTTAGTGGGTAAACTGTTCTAATAATGTAAGAGTCACAGTGAACAGTGTGTGGTGCCTGTAACTTAGTTTGAGAATTATGGCCCTAGGAGTCAAAGTGTGGGGTCCCTGTACCTTAGTTTGAGAATTATGGTCCTAGGAGTTAAAGTGTGGGGTACCTATACCCTAGTTTGAGAAATATGGCCCTAGGAGTCAAAGTGTGGGGTCACTGTACCTTAGTTTGAGAGCCCTGGCCTTATACACCCAGCACTGGTATTATAATTCCGATTCAATAACAAAAACAATTGTAACATTTTTAAACGGCACGATGTTGTTCGAATAGGAATAAAAAGGAAGGAAAACTTTTTGTTTCCTACAACCCGGGGAAAATCTTTTTTTAAATTAAAAAATAAAAATAAAAGACAACATGAAAGTTTTGGATGTATGCGGCTAGTTTTAAATATATTCGTGCAACTTTTCGACAAACCTGAGCCCTATGGGGGGGGAAACAACACCCAGTCCAACAATCAACACGTCATTATAAGACCGAAAGA
>MUZC01002955.1:54841-70103 GCA_002072015.1 Radix auricularia
TTTTTTTTACTAATATATGCTATATAAATACTGAAAATCCCCCATTCGACTATTTCCCGTGTACGTAGAAAAATGAAACTTTGAGAAGTTGTTAAGTACACTCTCCTAACGCTAATTTGCAATATAGAACTTCCCACTCAGTGGGGGCCGGGGGCCCAAATGTAGTTTTTTTCTTATATTAAAAACTCACTCATCACAAATTCTCAAATTTACCGTGTAGGTAAAATCATGAAACTTTTGGCAATTCTTGAGCATACTCTCCCGACAATAATGGCAATCGTTCCATAAATTCCCACTCATGGGGGCCGGGGGCCGAAAAACGTTTTTCCCCCGTTATTTGAGGTATATAAAATTGAAAATAACTAATTCTCCTATTTCCCGAGTAGGCAGAAGCATGACATTTTAGGAATTGTTTAGTACATTACCCAAATTATAACAGGCGAAAATATATTTAAATTATTATTTTCTGGGGTCCAGGGGCCCGCATGTTTTTTACCCTATATGAGCTATATAAAAATTGAAAATTACCAATTCTGCTATTTCCCGTGTAGGTAGAAAAATGAAAGTTTGGCGAGTTGTTAGTACACTCTACCGACGCTAATTTTCAAAAAAGAATTTTTTAAATCCCACTCTTGGGGGCTAGGGGCCCAAATGTAGTTTTTTCTTATATTAAAACCCGTCTTATCTCTAATTCTCAAATTTACCGTATACGTAAAAAATGAAACTTTTGGAAGTTTTTGAGCACACTCTTCCAATAAAAATGGAGAAAAATTCTTTTAAAATTCTCATTCAGGGTGGGGCTGGTGTTCCCACATGTATTTTTTTCCTAAATGAGCTGTATTTCACATCTCCAATGGTAACAGGTGAAAACATATTTAAATTATCTCTATAAGGGGGCCGGGCCCAATGTAGTTTTTTTCTTTATATGAGCGATATAAAAAGGGAAAATTACCAATTCTCCTATTTCCCGTTTAGGTAGAAGCATGATACTTTGTAAAGTTGAGAAATACATACCTGCAATGGTAAGAGGAGTAAAAAAAACACTCCCCTGGGGGCCGGAGCCTAAATTTATTTGTTCTGATATAAAAACAGACTCATTACGTATTCTCTAATTTTCGGTTATGGTAGAAGCATACAAGTTTGGAAATTTTTTGAGGAGGCACTCACGATCAAAATTAACAAAGTAAAATTTTAAAACTCCTGCTCATGTGGGGCCAATGTTTATAAAATTTAAAAACCACTAATTCTCCTATTTCCGAGTAAGTAGAAGTATGAAATTTTCGAAAGTTGTTGAGTGCACTTCTGCGATGGTAAAAGGCAAAACAAATTATTTATAACACTTATTGGGAGCCTGGTGGCCAAATAGAGTGTTGTTTGTTTTACTCATTTAAGCTCTATAAAAATTGAAAATCTTCAATTCTACTATTTGGAATAATGGGAATTCGGAAAGTTGTTAATTACACTACCACGATGGTGCAGTCTTAACTGGTGTGCCAGAGTCTTGGGAATGNTATATATATATATATATATATATATATATATATTTATTTTTTTCTGTTTCCGAAACTGAAATTTTAACATGTTTCTTAAAGACGTAGATATCTATTATTATTATATCTTAAACATGATTTGTTGCAAATTTTCGACTTGGAGAGCTTTCAATTTAGGGGCCGTCCATAAAATACGTCAAGTTATTTTTGACAGTTTTTAACTCCCCCTCTCTCCCTGTCCCAAACTGTCCCAAATCTCGGGACACAACCCCTCCCCTCCTTTTCCAAAGTACGTCACACTTTCGAACAAAAAAATATATTTTTATTAACAAAATAAAAAAAAATTAATATAAAACACCGTGACGTCACGTATGGCCGGACATCCCCCACCCCACTTTCTTACACCCCTCCCCCTCTGGAGCGTGACGTACTTAATGGACGGCCCTTGAAGACGCTCTGAAACCAAGATGGGATTTTCAATGAAAATAATCAGTCGCGGCGTTGTTCAGTGTGTCTTGCACCAAAATGGAGAGCGCCAACTTTTACGATACGGGAATTTCCGCTTCTTTAAAGTTTGTCCCCTGTCCGTGGCATTAGTGTCACATCTGCTCATGACTTAAAAGATTGGTGAGATGGAGACAGGGGAGAAAAAAGAGGGGGGGGGGATAGAAGGAACAGATAGCACTAACCCCTCTCCCCTCAAACACAGTGTGTTCACGGGGTTTTTTCAATTTTAACACACACACAGAGGAAAAAAAAACAATTATAAAAATTCAATTGAGATAAAATGACATTATAGATGTAAACAGATTTTAGCGAATAAGTTTCGCGCACCTTACTACTGATTGTAAAATTAATGTTCAAATATTTATAAATTTTTTCATGATTATATTAGCATATTTTAACCTTTGATTTGGGAATATCTTTGATCTTTCAAACCAACGCCAATATTCAAATATCTCCTATTACTGTTATTAAAAGAATAAGTTATAAGTTATAAACTATCCAAATGTTATCTCAATTGACGTTTTCATCAATTTTGTGTAAAGAAAAAATAATACAAATTATTACAAAGTATGTATTACTCCCCCCCCCCCCAATCTCTTTCATTTCTCACCTTGTCATTCATTTTCGCCCCTTTCATTCTTAGGTTTCTGTTCATAAAGCAAACCCCTGACATCATCGTGCATGTTTCAATTATAATCTGTTTGACATGAGTTTTGTTTATTTGAATCGGACATTATTTAAATGTAATAATATCTTCTGACAAAATGTGTGTGTTTGTGTGTGTGTGTGTGAGTGAGTGAGTGAGTGGGAGAGAGAGAGAGAGAGAGAGAGAGAGAGAGAGCGAGAGAGAGAGAGGGAGAGAGAGAGAGAGTACTAAATGACACGAAGTCACGTATCTTTTATGACATATTGACAAGAAAACATAATTTAATGACATCTTGACAACAGAATAAAAACTTTGACATGCCGTATTATATAACTCTCAGAAAGTTCAATTTGAGTTACAGCAATTCCGAAGTACCCCACTCTTGTTATAATAAATGATCCTCTACTTACTCTACTTTGTTTGTTTTTTTACATCTCTTTGGGGAGAGCTTTTTCTGACCTAAACTCTACATCGCCTTCTAGGAATATTATTTCTAACATGATATCTACAATTAACTTCATTCCTAACGCCAACATCCATCAGATCAGCTAAATCCACTACTACCAACAGTTAGAGCGACAAATACCCTATTCTGAGCTCTTCTTCTCTCTCTTCTCGACTATGGTAAACTCTCTTCTGTTAAGCTCACCAAAAAGATCATCGGGGGAAAAAAAACTACACAAAGTTTAAAATTCAGCAACCATGATTTTAGTTTTAAATAGCTATTTAAGGCGATCATATCACTCCGTTATACGTCATTCACTTCATAGGCTCCATGTACAAGTACAAGATTGATTAAAAACTTCCTTTCTCTGTTACAATTTCTTTTCCGACTCCTGCCATCCTATCTTACCGAACTTATCTCCGTCTATTCAACCTTTTGCCAGCTACTATATCCCGTAGACATTCGAACTCTTTCTGGTTCTAAGATGCACACTAAAACATTTCAGGGCACGAAAATTTTATCAAGAACATACCGAGAAATTTACCCAGAACATACTGAGAAATTTACCCAGAACATATCAAGAAATTTACCCAAAACATACTGAAAAATTACCAAAAAAAATTCAAGAAATTTACGCAGAACATATCGAGAAATAACCAAGAACATGCAGAGAAAGTACCGAAAACTTACACAGAGATTTACCAAGAAAAAATATTTAAAATAAATAAATAAAATAATTTAAACACTGAACATTTCAGTACTATATAATATAGATCTAACCATTGAATTAATTTTTAAATATTTTTTCTCCATTTTTCTAAATAAAAAAAAAAGTTTAACCACAACTTTTACTGGGAACACTACTAACTAGACACATAACAGATTATGATTTGTTTCTGAATGATCTGACGTGGTGTCACGTAGTATAGGAGAGAGATACCTCGATTAAATCTTTCCTCTAGTTCTAGGAGGATTTAGTAATTTTTTAAACAGTGCATTTATAAAAAGCTTTTCGGGGAAATCCTTTAAAAGGTTCACTATCGGATATTTCCCATTTACAGACATCGCTTGGCTATAAAACAGCAGAGTTGAGACAGCTGGATTAAAAAGACAGTTCAACCTCACGTCCAACTCTTTTAACAGGAAAGATGTGCTGTACGTCCCATCTCAGTGATGATAAAACGGTATGTCAACTATTTCATTCTAATTTCAATGTTTTCTTTGTTCTCTCCATCCACTGATTTTTGTTCTGGCTCCGACTTACACTTTTCACTTTACTTTGTTACCTGTTGGCATTTTTAAAATGTATTTAAACCCCTCACTGAAGTGATATCAGCGTAAATGTATAGAATGCCCTATGCCTATGCATAATTTATGAGGGGATTCGATATATATATATTTATATAATAAAACTTGTTGTTGAATAGATTTTACATAGAAAAAAAAGCTAGGAAAAGTATAACTAATTAATTAATTAAACACTGAATACCTTCAGGAAATATATTTTATTAAATATTTAACAAAGAAAAAATTTCATTTTTCAAAAATATCATAATTGGTTGGAATAATTACAAATGTTGGGGTGTAGAGGGTTGCAGTGGTAAATATAAACCAAGTAAAAAGCACGAGTCCCATCAGTTATCTTTTGATAAGTTTACGAGTTAACTAAAGTTCAGTTTATTCATAAAGTGGACCCTCAGAACTAGCCCCAAAGTTGTCCATAAAGTGGACCCTCAGAATTAGCCCCAAAGTTGTCCATAAAGTGGACTCTCAGAACTAGCCCTAAAGTTGTCCATAAAGTGGACCCTCAGAACTAGCCCCAAAGCTGTCCATAAAGTGGACCCTCAGAACTAGCCCCAAAGTTGTCCATAAAGTGAACCCTCAGAACTAGCCATAAAGATGGCCATAAAGTGGGACCTCAGAACTATCCCTAAAGTTGGCCATAAAGTTGCATGGCTATTCCCTAATTTTACTCCATATTTTTGGTTCATAGAAATTAGTTTCTATAAAAATGTAAAATGCTTAATTTTTATGTTACGTATCAGTTTGTTGGCATTTTGGAATGACACAAAAACTTGTTCTGCTCCTTCCACATTGTTTGTTATAATAATAACTGAGCCTCTGCTCATAAGTTGTTCACAACTGATGATTAACGAAGGATATGTTTAGAGAAATATACACATTTGGATATGTCCTTGTGTCCATTTTGTTTTATGCGCTTATAAGCCGAACCCCTGATTTGATTCGTGTATGTTATAGCTCTAAATTCGGCTTATATGCGAGTACAGACGGTACCCGATAAAACAAGACTTCAAGTAACGTCGTGTACAAGTATCGCTTTTAGTGCTGCACCTTGTCCCAACGGCATAGCGTGGGTATGTGCCAAACTAAGGTGGCAATGCGCTGATTTAAGATTTTGAATTTGCAGTAACTATTTATTTTTCCAAACCAGACTTTACAGGACGTTCTGTAAACACTGTATCGTAATTTGCTAGCACATGTTTCTGTTCCAGAACATTGCTTGTTTTTGCACTAGTACTGTGACTCAGTCTGTGACCGCGAAAAGTCAAATTCTAAACGTGAGGATTTAATAATATCAAACATTCTAACAAGTATTTCTTGCAACTTTGTTATGTTTTCTTTTACATTAACGCATTAAAATCCTATTAGTTTTATTTTTTTTTATAATCCGATTTCTGACTCATTCAATTTATAAGAACTTTGGTAATCTTGAGTGATAGATTCAACATTGGTTATTTTTGGATTTAATGCAAGTTTTTAAATCTATTATATGAATTTTGTTCATTATTGTTTATTCCACTAAAAAAGGCATTAAATAATTAAAATATCGATGCTTTAGTAGAATAAGCCTTTTAAATTGTCTTAACTAAATAAGCACATTTTTGTTCAGTTGAAGAAGTTAATATTAAAATGTTAGACACTTTCATTGTCATTTCACTTATAGTAATAGAAAATTTGTTTCTGGATTTACGGGGAATTAATGATATTAATTAAGCCCATGATTGTTGTTGAAATTTTATTGGCTGTTGTTGGAATTTGACGGATGCAGCAATTTTAGTCTATAATAAAAGAGTGGCTGAAAAACTTAAATCAGTTATAAATACCAGCACATCAGTATCATGTTCTTATAAGATTTAAGTCACTTGGTTTTTTAAGTTCAGTATCAGAAAACTTGAGATTCATTATGGAGTTTAACTTTTTTACATAAAAAAGGGTCATGTTTTTTAATAAGATTCCTTCATTTCTTTTATCAATTTTGGCTATTCTTTTAAATTTATTGTACTTTTTTAAAAACCTTTTTCATTTCTATAATCTAATTAGGAATTTTCCGCCCCCCAAATGAGGCATTCCCCCTCCCCCNCCCCAGGACATACAGCGTGGGAGTCACGAAGTCAGCCGAGACATTTCATCTTACGCTCCTATTCTCGCGCTCCTACACCCCCTCACTCACGAATCTTTCCAAGGAAGTTTTTGCCGCCGATGTATTTAATACCACCAGATGATCGATGATTTGATTGGTCGTTCATTAAAGTTCTGAGAGTTGACAATATCATTGCCACTTCAACCAATCACCTTCCACTTTACCACGTGACCGCGGGTTAGCCTAGCACAGTGCTTCTCAAAGGGGTGGACCGCGGGCCATCAGCCGCCGGTCCGCTAGAGTTATCAAGAATGGACAGAAAAATGTAATTGTATTCTATAACACATTCTATAATAATGGGTCGATTTGCGGAAATAAGCACATGACACGAAATAAATAAATTAAATAAAATACATTTCGCTACCACTTTAGTACAAGGAAATAGTTCACCGTTCCATGGTGCAAAGAAAAAATTCCTGCTTATCCGCCATAATAAAAAGTTTCAGAAGCACTGGACTCTAGCAGTTTTTAAAAACATTTTCGTTATTTGAACATTTCTTTTTAAGACAGGGTTGTCAAACGTCCGGCCCGTGGACCAAATGAAGTCCGTATTTTAGTTTTTACCGCCCCGCGGCCTCATCATTAAAAATATTTACCCTTCGGTATTTTTCTGTAATAAAAGAAATTTATTTTTAAAAAATCCGAAATTATTTCTTTTTTACGCATTTTAATTGTGCTTGACGAACATTTTTAATTTACAAAATAAAAAGAATATTCGGTACTTGTTTTTTTTTTATTTTACGAACACCAATTTTTGTTCTTTATTTCGTATTAACTGTTGTTAAAAAAACATTTAAATTATTTAAAAGCAAAACTAATACTGTATAAAATAAGTTATACTTAACAACATTGACTATATGCTTATATACTTTATTCAATATATTAATTTAACTATATAGAAACTTGACAAGGATAAGAACACCGATTAAAAACAAACTTAATGATGAATGAAAGAACGTTGGCTTAAAAAAACAATATGCTGCTTTATATCAATTGTATAAAATATCCCCATGTCTTATTTTAACTTGGCATGTATTAAACTCACGAAATCGTTAATCACGAATCACAGCCTATATTTCGTCGATCCTAATACTAGTAATATTTTTAGTAATACCTTTACAAACACCCACCAAATATAACTGTCATGGAAATTTGTAAAGGAACCGAAAAAAATAATAATAAAAAGCCACGACAAGAGGATTCGTCGTAAAATAGATTTAAAATTATATTAACATTTAGAATCTATACAATAGTAATAGCCCTAATATTGCGGAGTTGCCTACAGTTAATACCCAAATAATAAAAAAAAAATGGTGGACAGATAAAAGAAACAAGTACCGAGTATTCTCTTATTGAGCCCATCAAATCAGGTTTTTCGATCATCAAGACTATTTGGTCTCAATAGCGATCAGATTAATAGATAAGATTTCCTTAATCTATAACATTTTTTTTTCATGGATTCATGAAAACATTTGTCTACCTTTATTATAAAAAAATACTAAATCATCGGGGGTCCCTGGCTTTAGCCCTTTCAGCCCCCCCCCCCCCAACCTTTAATCTGATATATCAAGAGACAGTTAGTGTGACTGCCAAGTTTGACAGGGAAATATATCAATCCCCCTAATTACGATCTACGAATGTTAAAACACGATATAGACGATTATGACTGCCATGTTTGACAACATCGCCACATATGAACACAATTAGCTGTTTCTTTCGCCAATGTTCCTTGTTCGAAAACAGCTGTGGAATTAGGGGCGGGGCGGACTGGAATGAACATGACGAAGCAATCTGAGACGTTTCTGAGAAAATTTGCCAAGTTAATTGGCGGATCCTGTACCAAACGTCCTGCTGTAACTCTGACAGTGCTCTGTACTCTCACACGTGACGGTTATCATTGATATTGTAAACTACAATTATCCACGGGGAGTGTTTTAGGTGCCTGTATTTCAGTAAGCAACTTCTGTAGCAATAAAGGTTATGTGGTTATTACTGTATTGGATCTTTCCTTGAGGCGAAAAGAAATTCAACTTTCATGGATTCAAGAAACGGCCCATGTTTTATTTTAGTTCGAACAAAGGAGTGGTGCCTCCCTCCCTCTTCCCTTATTCGATCCCGAAATAACCTTTGAGAAGCAAGAAAATGTTTCCTTGATACACATATGATAACTAACTTATGTATCACAAACAATACCAAAAAGATAGTGGCTCTTAACATTGTTGTTCACGGTCCCTTTAATGATCGAAATGGTATGCGTGAGCTACATCTTCATTGCCATTTTACAAAAAATTGCATTGAAATTATTTATTAATTTATTCAAGAAGTGGATCGCGAAATTTATCTGATCAATGAATTGTAAATAAATTTCAGAAAATTAATGGGTTTTTAATTTTTTTTTTTTAAATTAAAAAAATAGTAATAAATATATAATGAAATCCTGTTGAAAAAATTGACTCTATGACTACCTAATCCGTGTTCAACAATCATAAGTATATTTGCTTGACAGTAGCGGGAATCAGGAAGAGATAGAATCATAGTCACGTGACTTTGTAGTCAATGTTCTCTAACCATTGAGCTGTTATCTAGTTCGAAGAACTCATCTAAGATGTTTCTCAGAAAAGTCTCTTCCTCTATGAGCTTCCAGTGTTGAACTCTGCCATACGGAGATTCCCGTTAGAGACCAAGCGTTTTTTCTCTCTCTTGTTTTGATACTTCATTCATAACTATTAGTCTTTTATTTTCAAAACATTTTATTGATAGAAAATAACAAATATCAAGTGATTGAAGGGAAATCCGTGAGACATTTTTTGTCGGGAGAGAGAAATAGGGCAAAGTTTAAGCAAAGATTTACAAGTAAGAGTAAGAGTAGACAAATGACATGATAGGCTCAATCTGGTCTATTTCATAATTATTTGGTTTGTTTGGACTTTTGATAAAATGACACTAAGCGTAAAGATATTTGAACTGATTGCCTCATTATAATTCATGACGTAATTTATGATTTTTTGAATTGTTTCCCTAACTCCCCATTTATAGACGGCCCCACAGACGATTTTTGAATTGTGTCTCTAACACCTCGCTTATGAAATAATTTTATTGCGATAAGAGTGTCAACCCTAACAATGGTAAATATTTAAAAAAAACAAAACAAAACAACTACACTCCCGCTCCACATGCTTCCATTGCGCCTTATCCCCACCCCTCTACCACGCCCACCACGCCTCATGACTACGCCCTTACCCCACGCTTTCCATACGCCCCGCCCTTCAACTTGAATTAAACTTTAAAAAAAAATTGTTTACCTCACATCAGATTCACAATAGCTATAGATCTATTATAAAGTTAGCTTAACTAAAACATAGAGGTCGTACTAAACCTGTTAGCATATTGTCTATTGACTAAACTCTCCAATTCGCATGTTAGCATAGTAACTATTGAATAAACCGTCAATATAACTGGTAGCATAGAGACTAGTGACTAAACCGTCAATACACCTGTTAGCATAGTGACTAATGAGTAAAGCGTCCACACGCCTAATAGCAATGTGACTATTGCCTAAACCGGGGATGCCCAAACTTTTTGCATGGCGGGCCATATTCATTTATGCAAAGATATTCGCGGGCCGGGTTAAAATAGTAATATAAAAATGACATAGTATGATGAGTTTTTATTGTAAAATTTTAATGTGAATGGTGAAACTGAGATCTTGAATGCAGTAAGTGGTGAGGTCAGGCTCAATGCCATGGTTTTGATATGTATGATATCACGTAGTTGAGAGTCACCTATTCTCGTCCTCACACAGATCTTGTTAAAATTCATAACTGAAAATGTCTGCTTACACAAGTATGTCGAGCCAAACAAGCTAAGCATTTTTTTAAAACAAATGTTCGAATTCCTTTTAATCTCTCTTTAACCATGAAGTTCACTCTAAAAGTCAAAGAGAAGAAATTGTATGCTGCGACATTCAGCATCAGATTGCCGCAGTATTATCAAAATCTAAAGAGAAATATGAAGATTAAACAAAAACAACCATGTTTATCTTTTCAATAGTTATTAAGTCATGAAAGCGTCTTTGAAATTCATCAGCCAAGGATGTGATATCTGCACCATACCTATGCATTTGCCAATTGAAGCTTCTTTCTGGTAAACTTGTCATGATTTCCTGCAGCGAGGGGAAATGTGTGGTATTAGACTGCATTTGAAAAAGTTCCCTTTGAAAAAGTTGCAGCTTGTTCCCAAAGTCCTTGATATGTGAATATAATTGGCTTAACACTGCATTGTGCCCTTGGAGAATTGTGTTAAGAAGGTTTATATGTCTTTTCACATCAACCGATGATGCAAACTATGCAAGACAAGCATCAGATAGTTCTGGAAATGGTTTTTCCTTATCTTCCATGTACTGCCCAATTTCTTTTTTAATGTGTAGACGCGCTGAAGTGCTGTCCCCCGACTAAACCATCTTATATCATTGTCATACATAACATATTTGTATTCTCTCTGAATGTCAAGAAGACACTGCTAAAACTGGCTGTTAAACAGGGTTTTAGAGCAAATAGAGATCATATCCTTTATCCCTTGCTTAAGGACACGATCACATGAAAGGTGTTTAGCACAAAGAACTTCTTTATGAATGATACGGTGAAGCTTAAAAACGTTGCCAGCCTGACTAAGCTGACTTTGTTACAGACAAGTTTTGCTAGCCAACTTTGCTCACTAGTCATGGCGATAGCCATCAGCAATAAATAAATATATCGTGTACTTGGTTATTTAAAGTCACAGACAGCAGAACAAACAGAACCAAATGCATTTGTTCCCCTTGTCAGTCTTTAAGTTTAAGACTGAAGTCTAGTAATTGGTAAACAATACAATGCTATTGACTTTTTGCCATCCTTTAACGTTATCAAAACGGTGAAACTTGTCGACTTTTCTTATATTTAATGTTGCTAAAAATAATACGTTAGTTAATTAATTATTTCAGATGAGGTCGCGGGCCAGTAAAAATTGTTTCGCAGGCCGGTTTTGGCCCGCGGGCCGGACTTTGGGCATCCCTGGCCTAAACGGTCACACACATCACGTGACAATGTGCCTGACACACACCTCACGTGACAATGTGTTACGGACAACGGCACGATCTTTGACCACCTTCCACCGTCCTGTCTGATCCCGACCCCCCCCCCCTTTTTTTCCCCCGAAAGCTCGATCCACGCACCAATCAGATCTCTTTGACATCACTTGAATCCAAATGTTTAATTCTTAAATAAAAGTGCCTATATACGTTCTAATAATGACCCGTAGTTCCTTTGATGTATGACAGGTCATTTGTATCACGTGATACGTATGTTAGGTTGTGTAAAGAAGATGGAAAAGGGGTTTGGGGGGGGGGGGAGAATACAAATGTTCCTCAACTAGACTGGCTGGAGGTTCACAAACAGCCATGGTCATTGTTGGAAGTGGGTACTGGTCATCAGGTCACTTTATTGCCAGTGGTTACCTTTAGAGGACCTCTGGTCTTGTGGTCACTTTTGTTGAATACCTTTAGATGACTTCTGGTCATGTGGTCACTTTCATTGTCTATTCACACTATTGGTTACTTTTAGATGACCACTAGTCATGTGGTCATTTTTATTGAATGGCGGCTAACTTTTGCTGACCACTGGGAGTACTGAGATAGTTTTGTTTGCTGTTTGTTCTGTTGTTTTGCTGCTGATTGTTCATTAGTCTGTCGGACTTTCTAGTTAGACTATCTGGAGCAGCCCAACCCCAACCAGATGTCCCAGTCACATATCTTGGGGCAAAGACGTGGCTAATGGACCACTTCAGGGAAAAGTGGTACCAGGTGTGGGAAGATGGAGCGACAGCCAGAGGGGTATTCGCTAGCATGCCCAGGCCTAGCAGATCAGACCAGTGGTGGGGTCTAAAACAAAAGGAACAAAGTTTGGTGACCCAAATGCGCACCGAGCATTGCCCAACCAAATCTTATTTTAACAGGCTGGATCACAACAGGGACCCCAAATGCCGCCATTGCAGCCAAGCCTCTGAGACGATAACACGCTTGTTGACGTCATGGCCCACGCTTGACATAGCTGGGGAGGTTAGGGGGCAGGGGAGTCCTACGTTCAGACAATGTTGTATGGCACTGCCGAACAGATGGAGCAGATTGCCCAAGTATTAGCCAAGGCCTTAAGAGATTAGATCTCAGGTCCAAAGAATATGTGTTTAGTTTAGTATAGTTAGACTATCTCTCTAGCTCTATTTAGTCTGTCTACCTCTTTTGCTTAGTCTTTTAGAATCTTTTTTAATCTTCCTGACTGTATGTACGCCTGTGTCTCTATCTCTCTCTATTTGTTATCTCTCTGAATCTATATGTAAGGGCCGTCCAAACTTTTTGCATCGCGGGCCATATCCCTTGAAGTAAAAACTTTTCGTGGGCCGGATTAAACTAATATCATAAAAATGAAAATCAGCAACACGCTGCTACTTAATTAGTTTCAGTTGCAGATGACCTGGAGCATCATCAAGGTCAACGGAGAAAGGTCAAGAAAAAATCATGATTTCATTTTCAATAGTTGCAAAGTCCTTTTAAGGACTTTGAAATTCATAAGTCATGGATTTGGCATCTGCTACAACATACTTCTGTAATTGCTCTTTGAAGCTTCTTTATGTAAAACGTGTCATGATTTCCTGTAGTTAGAGGAAATGCGTGGTATGAGGCTGCATTTGAGACAGTTGCCTTTGAAAAGTTGCAGCTTGTTCCCAAAGACCTTGATATGTGAATGTAATTGGCTTACCGTGGCACTGTACCCTTGAAGATTTGTGTTAAGAGCGTTTAGATTTCTAATTGTCCACATCAACCAAAAATACAACATCTGACAGCCACACAGGATCAGATAGTAGGCTACTGGAATTAGTTTTTCATTATTTGTCTATGAAATGCCCAATTTCTTTTAAAGTGTGTAGAAACGCTGAATAGTTGTTCCCCGACTGAGCCATCTTATATAATTGTGATACACAAAATCTTCGTTTTCTTCCTGGATGTCAAGAAAAAAAAACTGCTGAAACTGGCGTTGAAACAGGGCTGTAGAGAAAATAGAGTTTATAGCTTTTATGACTGGCTCAAAGACACGATCACATCTAAGGTGTTTGGCACACAAAAAATTGTTGCTGGATGATACAGTGAAGTTTGAATCTTTGCCAGCCTCTTCACTGACTTTGTTACAGACACATTTTGGTAGTTAACTGTGCTCACCAGCCATGGCAGGGACACCGTTTGTTATAAAACAGATATTGTTTTCTAAACAAACAGAAGCAACTAAATTTGTTCCCCTTGTTTGGTCTTTTTTTGTCGTAATGGCTTCCTAGTGAAAAGTAGAAAATAAAATGTTATCGATTTTAGATTTAGCCATCCGATGAAACAGTACAAAACTTCGACTTTTTAAGACAAATATTACCAAATAGTACGTCCGTCAATAGGTTCTTTAAGCTGAGGCCGCTGGCCAGTTTAAATTGCTTTAAGGGCCGGCTTTTGTCCGTGGGCCGGACTTTGGACACCTCTGCTATATGTTATCAAATTGACTCTATTTAAATCTGTCTGACTCTATATTTAATCTCACTGATTCTCTCTTTAATCAGCTTCACTCTCTCAATGTACAGATTTGATGTCAGCAGAATTTCTCTGTTAATACTTACTTACTTATTAATTTCTATTTGTCGCGTTTGATCATCTGTTTTGTCGCTCCAAATGTTCTACAACACAACGAGGAGAGAAGAAATCACATTGTAAAAGTGTAAATGAATGCTAGGTGTTGGGGGTTTAGTTATATATATACTATAAATTAGTTCTTCTCAACGTTTTAGTATGGTGAGCAGGTATGTATTTCCCTTGGTACCAGAGACCGGTGTACTATTTCCCCTGTACTGACTTGATAGCAAAATGTAATTTATTTTATGTTATTTGTTTCAGTTTAAGTGCTTATTGTCGAAACATTAATATATTCTTATGGTTGGAAAGGGAGGATTATAATTAGATTTTTCCATTAATTTCTTTATAACTTCTCTGGGCCGGCGGCGGGTGGACCACATACAGGCACTGGTCCGCGGACCACCACTTTGAGAAGCACTGCCATACATTACTTAAGGCTAACAAACATGTTTTACACGATTTAATGTCGTCACGTATTTTATTATTTATAATTGAACACGTTTGCATGACCATGAGTAATAGCACGTGGATAACAGTATTTTATTTCAAATACTGAAGAAAAAGAAAACCGCCCCGCTGCCAGCAAGAGTATAATAAAAGTATAAATGGTTAGGCAGGCCAAAGAACTCGTCACTCGTCACCACCCATAGCAGTTGACCGGCCATTCATAAAAATACCTGGCAGATAAGAAATCAAAACGTTGTTTCCTATTTCACAACCAGGCGACACCACACTTAACCTTTACAAACGCAAGGTGTTCTTTACACTGCGTGGACGTTCGTCATCACCAAACTGTGGCTTGCTTGCTATTTTTAGAACAGCGAGCTCAAAGGTCACGCATGACATACTAGTTTTACTTAATTTAAATCTTTCGTCAAGGCCATATCCAAGTTGGCACCGAACGGGTGCCTTTTGCTTGTTTGGATATAAAAATAGTAACTCTTCAATGCTCTAATTATAATACATATTTTTGGTTATAAAAATAGTAACTCTTCAATGTTCTAATTATAATATATATTTTTGGTTATAAAAA
>MUZC01002955.1:70145-98376 GCA_002072015.1 Radix auricularia
ATATATATATAATTTTTTTTACAAAAGCTGCAGGAGTAGATCTAATAGTAAATATAACCAAGCTGCTATTTTGATTGACATGGATTCAAATATTTTGTGATGTTCAAATTAGGGCTGGTTGTTAGGTAGTACGATAAGTGTAAATGGCTCCCATTTGTGTCGTAATGGCTCACTTGTGTGTGTCGTAATGGCTCACTTGTGTGTCATAATGGCTCCCATTTGTGTCGTAATGGCTCACTTGTGTGTGTCGTAATGGCTCACTTGTGTGTCATAATGGCTCCCATTGGTGTCGTAATGGCTCCCATTTGTGTCGTAATGGCTCCCTTGTGTGTCGTAATGGCCCCCATTTGTGTCGTAATGGCTCCCATTTTTGTCGTAATGGCTCCCTTGTGTGTCGTAATGGCCCCCATTTGTGTCGTAATGGCTCCCATTTTTGTCGTAATGGCTCACTTGTGTGTCGTAATGGCTCCCATTTGTGTCATAATGGCTCCCATTTTTGTCGTAATGGCTCCCTTGTGTGTCGTAATGGCTCCCTTGTGTGTCTTTGTCTTAATGTCTCCCATTTTTGTCTACATGAAACTTGGTAAACTTCTTTTGAAAATATAGACAGCAAACATTTTAAAATTGGAAAACCGTGTTCGTTTTTTAAAAAATGGTTATCTGTTAAAATTGCTGAGAAATACAAGCCACGTCCTTGGAAAAAAAAATGTTATGATAAATGTCTATGTATAAACGGGAGAGGGGCTGAGACGGTGTCACTAAACATAGTCTACCCAACAAACCATTGACGACCCGGTGACTAAATCAGTTGAGAATATCAATATTTCATATCAATATATCATATATCAATAGTTCATACTTTAGTCTCAACCCTGAGACGGGGTGTCAAATGGCATGGCCTCCACCCTCCCAGCACCTCTCTATCTACGCCACTACCAGAAACAGTATTCAAGTCAACACGTTTGACTTTTATGTTAAAATTTAAGCTTTTTTCTTGAATTTTTTTTTTTTTAATTATCTTTTTTTAAAAAAAAATTGCTCTGAAAGTATGATTTGTAGCGCGTTTAGTTAATGGATACTTTATTTTACAGCTAGGACGATTTCAGTTTAATCTGAAGGAACTTATTTTCTCCCCCCGAGGAATGTTTTAAAATAAATCTTACGGAGGTAAGAGGCAGATTCAGTAATGGTGTGTGTGGGTCATATCAATGCGGTGTTACAGTAAAACACCTTTCTGAAAAAATTCTGGTCAGTTTATCTCTTTAAAATAAATTAACTTAACATTCATGAGTTTAGGACACTCATGAATTTAAGTTTGTCAGGCGTTTCAGTTTTCAACAAACTGACCTTTGCTTAGGATAAAAATCACTCCCCCCCCCCCACTTGCACACAAGACGACTCCTTTTAGATTGTTGACAAAGGACTGAGTTTGACGCCCCAAAGAACTGGATATTACGCCCCAAAGAACTGAGTTTGACGCCCCCAAAGAACTGGATATTACGCCCCAAAGAACTGAGTTTGAATCCCATAAGAACAGAGTTTCACGACTAAAAGAGCCGAGTTTGGCACCCCTTGGAAAAGAGTTTCACGCCCCAATGAATTGAGTTTCACGCCCTTGTGTACAGTTTTGTCAAGGTCACTTTCTGCCGACCATTGAACCAAAGCGCATGTTTTAGAACACACCCCGAAAAAAAACCCCACAGTTGAACATTGTCTCATTGACGCCCCAGTCCCCCCCCCCCATCCCCCACTAAGGGTTGGCGTGGGGAAATAACCTGGTCGTGCCTTGACTCAGCTGATTTTTACAACTAGACATTTTATACTACGTGAGACTACGCTTAACGTTCACCGGAAAACGTACCCCCCAAAAAAGTTATCAATGAATCGTCCCAAACCCCGCAACGCGGGGAAATACCTCTCCTGTGGATGGGGGGTGGGGTAGGGGCGAGGGCGCGATATGGTGCAGTCGAGCTTGGTGTGGGAGGGGGTACGTGTGGAGTGGGGAGGGGGTACGTGTGGACTGGGGGGGTACGTGTGGAGTGGGGTCATGAGTTCAGTTAATGCAGGCAGTCCGGAGCGTTACGCAAGTCTGTCGGTCAATGTCGCAAGAAGTACTGTCTCTATCACTATCACGTCGGTCACACCCTGATCGGGGTTTTGTTTTGGTGCGGCTCACTCTACTAACGAAACGTTTCCCCCCTCACTCTGTGTTTAGTTCAAGTCCTAGCAGTGCATGAAGGTAAGACCATGTTTTCTGTGTTGATTCTTTCGCGGGGTGTAGTAGTTTAGCTTAGTGCAGTTTGTTTATGGTCTTATATCGTTTGATCTGAGCAATTGATGGTAAAGAAAGACGTAAAATTACTGCTTATAACTAACTGATTACGACATGACAGTGGAGAGGATATTGATATGTTCATTGACAACGATCCATACATTACTGACGCGTTCAGGCATGTATGACGCCATCAGCAGCTATATGAAGTCCTCAGCTATTTTTATATGACGCCCTAAGCTGTTGTATGACGTCCCCAGCTGTTGTATGACATCCCCAGCTGTTGTATGACACCATCAGCTGTTGTATGACGTCCTCAGCTGTTGTATGACGTCCTCAGCTGTTGTATGACGCCCTAAGCTGTTGTATGACGTCCTCAGCTGTTATATGACATCCCCAGCTGTTGTATGACGTCCTCAGCTGTTGTATGACACCATCAGCTGTTGTATGACGTCCTCAACTGTTGTATGACGTCCTCAGCTGTTGTATGACGTCTTCAGCTGTTATATGACGCCTTCAGCTGTTGTATGACGTCCTCAGCTGTTGTATGACACCATCAGCTGTTGTATGACGTGCTCAGCTGTTGTATGACGTCCTCAGCTGTTGTATGACGCCGCAGCTGTTGTATGACGTCCTCAGCTGTTATATGACGCCCTAAGCTGTTGTATGACGTCCCCAGCTGTTGTATGACGTCCTCAGCTGTTATATGACGCCCTAAGCTGTTGTATGACGTCCCCAGCTGTTGTATGACACCCTCAGCTTTTGTATGACGTCCTCATCTTTTGTACTCGTATGCCAGCCTCGGCTGTTGTATAACGCCTTCAGTCGTACTTTCTTGAAACAAAATCTTACACTAACCCGTCTCATTAGTTTTTTATGAGAATAACGGTTAACCCTAACCTTCTCTTTAAAGCTTACCTAACTATAACCCTTTCATTATACCGTAGTTTACCGAAACCTATATAAGCGTACCCAAAACTTACCCTATACCACTATGGTTAGAATTAACGAGTTAACCTAAGCTATATAAATGCATACCTTAACTTTATCCTAGCCTTTTCTTTATAGACTACCTATCCTACTCAAGTAAGCGTGGGCTTTATGGTATAATGTTTTCTTGGCTAAGGTTGGGCGAAGATGTCTCCTACTAGGGACACATGTTTATGTAAGTGTAAGCGTTGACTTTTGGTAATGTGGGGCGTTAAAGTCAAGGAACGCCCCGACTGTCAACCCCCCCCTTAAATATTCAATCAATTGACTCAGGTATGATAGCACTAACTTGCAGAGGAAGGCGATGGTGATGGTAACATGATACCTTAGACCCAATATAGAGTTCTCTCCGTGACACAGCACGTCCTGTCCCAAGAGTGCATCACGAATATGTTGTTCAGTGGAGCATGTCACACGCCGTTGTGGTGATCTGTCACTGTCACTCGACATGCATCGACTCATGAGGGCAGGTCTTTGTTCAATCAGGAACTTGACAATGTCGTGCCCTATCTACACCCATGGCTCTAGCTACACCCATGACCATAACTACACCCATGGCCCTAACTACACCATGCATGGCCCTAGCTACGCCAATGGCCCTAGCACCCATGGCCCTAACTAGACCCATGTCCCTAGTACACCCATGGCCCTAGCTACACCCATGGCCCTACCTACACCCATGGCCCTAGCTACACCCATAGCTCTAGCTACAACTATGGCACTAGCTACATCCATGGCCCTAGCTACACCCATAGCTCTAGCTACAACTATGGCCCTAGCTACATCCATGGTCCTAGCTACACCCATGGCCCTAGCTACACCCATGGCCCTACCTACACCCATGGCCCTAGCTACACCCATAGCTCTAGCTACAACTATGACCCTAACTACATCCATGGCCCTAGCTACACCCATAGCTCTAGCTACAACTATGGCCCTAGCTACATCCATGGCCCTAGCTACATCCATGGCCCTAGCTACATCCATGGCCCTAGGTACACCCATGGCCCTACCTACACCCATGGCCCTAGCTACACCCATGGCCCTAGCTACATCCATGGCCCTAGCTACACCCATAGCTCTAGCTACAACTATGACCCTAGCTACATCCATGGCCCTAGCTACACCCATAGCTCTAGATACAACTATGGCCCTAGCTACATCCATGGCCCTAGCTACACCCATGGCTCTAGCTACACCCATGGCTCTAGCTACACCAATGGTCCTAACTAGACCCATGGCTCTATGACCACATATCGGCCATCGGATGACATATTTCATTGCTGCAACTGATTCCCGGCTATCGGGTGCATTGCATGTTATTGCCCAAACGTATTCCTTGTCATCGGTGGCATATGCCATTGATGTACACAATTGGGTACCACATCCCTCTCTAGTGTAACTCTTAGCTACAACTCCTTGAAGATTCGGGGTCGACTCATCAGTGGATTCCTCTAATTCCAGGCTGGTGTCTTAATATTTTTAGAAGGAATATTTATTTAAATTATATCTATATATAATAGTAGGGAACCTCCTTATCCCATTGGGTAGAATCTAAATTTAACGATTGCTTTGTGATCACTATATTTGTATCACAACACACTCCGTCACTGGGACAATGAGTTCAATATGTAGATAACAACACGGTACACAAAGGCTGTCTATGACTTCACTGCCACTGCTACAGTGCTTCATTCTACTTGGCTTTAGTCTCTGGTTGTCTAACAATCTAATTTCTCTTCTTGTCTAAAGTCCACTTTCTCTACTTGTCTATCAGTCCAGTCTCTCTACTTGTCTATCAGTCCAGTTTGTCTACTTGTCTATCAGTCCAGTTTGTCTACTCGTCCAACAGTCCAGTATCCATTTTGCTTGTCTCAATCAATCAAATACTGTGTCGGTATCTTTTTACTTAACACACCACCAGTCCCGCTACTGATGTCCGTCACAGTTCTGAGTAGAAGCCCCGAATCCTGAGCAGCTGTACCAAGTATCTGTGTCCACTCGATTTAAGGAATCCTGGTCCCCCCTCCCATTGTCCAGCTTCAGTCCCGTTGGATGACCCCAGTGTTTGTCTTAAATCTGTTTTTATTATTGTTTTAGTTGGGTTCCCCACTTGATGACTGCTTAGTTGTACAACCAAAATCAACTCACCCCAAGCCGACATCCGATCCCCCGTGCATGACTAGCCGTTTAGACTATTAGAATGCTCCCTTGGTACCGTGTGGGTGTTTCCCGGGGATTCCCCCATAGGTTACCGAGCTGTGTCGGGATAACCTTTTGTCAACTAATTTGTTTCTCACTAGTCTCTTGCTGCTGTTAGTGACGCAGCAAAGCCTAGTGAGCTCCTTCAGGCCAAGATATATATGATTAATTCTTTACACGAAGAATATCTGTGTACTCTTGATTAAAAAATCACCCACCCCAACTTTTCCACATCAAAACAATAAAATAGACGACCCGCCCTCATTTCGCTCTTGCATAAGCCCTCTACCTTTTCTACGCCACGCCCTTTCTTTTCTTTCGACCCACTCTTTTCATAACCCGCCCCGCTTCCCCCTTCTTCCACCACTTTAATTAAAACGATCGCTGCAGCACCCGTACTATTCCGGTTAAAGGCTGCCTGGCTTATGTTTCAGCTCTCGTCTAAGCACTATGATGGGCTGTTTACTTGTCAACCACGAACACGCGTCAACAGGGTATTCCTGACGTCACCGTAATGACGTCACTTGTGTTTGTTGTGGATTAATCCTAGGTGTCACCCAAAGGAAGTTATGCGTAACGCTTGAAAGTGGGTCACTTATTTAATACATATGCAGCAGACTTTCGACAAATCGTTGGATTCTAAATAGTGAATGTGTGGTTTATTTATTATTTTTAAAACAAAATTAGGAAACGTATTCAGCTTTATTCTGGGTTTAATATGTCGAATCTATGTTACAAAATATGGGAACGATGGATATGCCATTAATGTTCACTAAAATGTCAAATAACATTCCTTAAACTGTCAACTAACATTCCCTAAAATGCCAACTCGCATTGCTTAAATTGTCAACAAACATTCCCTAAAATGTCAACTGACATTCCCTAAATTGTCAACTAAAATTCCCTGAAATGCCAAATCATAACTCACACTCCATGAAATGTCAACTAATATTCTATGACATGTCAATTCACATTCCCTGAAACGTTAGCTCCCATTCCGTGAAATGCCAACTCTCACAACCTGAAGCTTTAACGTTTTACTATCTCTGCTACCCCCCCCCCCAATGTTCTGAACTAAAGCAGTGGTCACTGATCAATACATTGCCATTCCAGGTTCTTTTAATTTCAAATATATTAATATGGGGTAACATTTTAACGTCATTTTCTAACAAAAAGATTCTTGACGTCATTTTCACAAACTTAACCATGCACTAAAACTAAAATAATCACGCCACAATCCGCTACAATAACCTTACATAGATCTGTATGTATGCAAACAAAACGACTTAACGTAGAAGAAACGTAATCCTAACAGCTGGTCGTCTGCTGAAATGGACATCTGTTGGACGAGAGTTGGAAAGTTCAACCACATGACGCACTGACTTGAGTTACATAACAATAACATTATTTATACAAGTTTCTGTTGATCAAATGTTTCTGTGGTGAGTAGATACAGTTAGAAACTGTTTAAAAACATTGATAGCGAGTTGGCAGTGTGTGTGTGTGTGTGTGGGGGGGGGGGGGGGTAATATAGAAACGTGATTGCGGAGTTAAAATCTCTTTTAAAAGATTGATAGCGAGTTGTAAATGTGTGTGTGTGTGGGGGTATAATATAGAACCGTGACTGCGTCACATCGATTGTCTCTTTCTGATGCTGGTTGATGCATGGTTGGACTAAACACTGCAGGTAAGTTTTACATACTTACTTTACTCCATGTTTTTTAATTGTTTAGTGTGGAATCTCCTAACCATTTCCTTCGTTGTTTTCTTGCATCTTTTGAGCGAGACATAATCTACTAACTTTAAAAGAAGATTTATTTACTTTAAAAAATATTATTTAGTTTATAATATATTTAATGGGCATTTTATGCCCTTATATTACATTTAACTTAAACTTAAAGACATTAAAATCTTAAATTAGTTAAATTGTTATTTTTAGATTCTAAAAAAAGTTCTTTTAATTGTTTAGAATTCGAAATATAGCATAGTGCATTCAATTATTGATATTGAGCCCAATGAACTCTTAACCCACTTGTTTATATTTCACTTGATTAAAAGCCACTTTGTTCATCAATGTTTTGAAATTATTTATTATTTGGAAAAAATAAAATGTTAATATTTTATTTAAAAATCATATTTACGAGATCTATGATTCTAATAAAAATCTGTAAAATTTGCCACTGTAGGGTTATACTAGGGCCCGTAAACATATTGTTACCATTGTTTGGAGTAAACGTTACTAGAAAGGTCGGGGGACTGAAGGTCATTCGCTTAGAAAAGTTTGTATGGCATTGTACAGGAGATAGACCATGATGATGGGGCGTCAATAGGGTAAGTATCACCCAGGCGGCGGTTGTCTCATGGTGTCATCCTTTCACGACTTACCCCAGAGATCTCTCCCGCACCCCCGAGTTTTCCAATGCCAAATAACGAGAACATACATAGAATTTTACATTTTGGTGTCACCCGGAGTGGCCCGCACCCACCACACCCCCACTACGCCACTGTATCCAAGTACTAGTTTTACCGTAAGGTGAAGAACTCAAGTCACTGCACTGATATTTATTTTGATGCTCAGTATTCGTTAATATCAATGAAGCATGGGAAAGTTTATGACATGTGCAACATATTTATTTTATTATATATTTTTATAATTGACTATTGACAATACTTGCCTACATCAAAATGAGTTCCTTAACAGTTAAATCTTCTAACAATTTTATTTGTTAAAAAAATTAATTTGAAGGCAATAATTTCAATAATGATATAGATCTTAGAAATAATAGTATGTTTGATATTTGAGTGGGTATTTTCCATTGGTTGAACAACCGGTAGAGGGCGGAAATTGCGGTCACTAGTAACAAATATTTGTAGATATTTGATTGGCTGACGTGTGTGACTATAAATAAAGTAGTTGTGGGACGTTTTAAGCTTCGCGGAGTGGATCAATCCAGTTTAAGCAAAACGCTGACTTGCACATTTCAACTTTTTTTTTTTTTTTTTTTTTTTTTTTTTTGTTAAAGTTTAAATCTCTCTATTGTTCTGTTATCAAGCTTACACAGTGATTCGTAACATTATTTGATTGAGTTTTATTATATTTAAACAGAATGTAGATTTATAAACAGTTATAAAAAGAACTGAAATCACTATTAATTCCTAACAGTCAAGTAGGGGAATATTAACTATTCAATTTAAACAAAGTACCGTTATGCCTTCTTATATATCTCTAGGCTTTAAGTCACATTCAATTTCATATTTATATTTAAATGAAGAATAGATTTTGTAAACAATCTCCATCAACTTGATATCGGAATGTTCTGGTCAGTTCTGAGCTTGATTGATGGGTATATATTGTTCCTATTGATGGGTATATATTGTTCCTATTGATGGGTATATATTGTTCCTATTGATGGGTATATATTGTTCCTATTGATGGGTATATATTGTTCCTATTGATGCCATATATTGTTCCTATTATTAAAACCTTATTAAAATTTATAATTTATGTTCACTTATTGAACTAGTTGAAAAAAAAAATCATCTTATTTACTGGCCTCTAAAATTAAAAAAAAAAAAAATCAACAATCTTTTTAAAGAATCGTTTACATCTTTAAAAATTGTAATTATCGCCTTCACAAGTGTTACAATAAACATAAGTATTACTTTAAACTAAGTAACGGGCCAATTTACATAGGATAGATTTTAAAAAAGTTTATATGACAGGAAATGGGATGAAAAATTTATATGATATGAGAGATGGGTACACATGATATTTTAGGAGACATGGTGTTAAAATAAAGTGACTTCTCTATTTAGTTTCTATAATTTAATATTTTAAAAAACAACAAAAAACATAATAATCTTTAAAAGTATTAAATTTTTAAAAATTGGAATCATTTGTCTTTATGGATGTGATGAGTGAGTTGAACTTTTACCAACTGACAGCTTTCTGTCAATGTAGACACGTGATAACAGCTAGCAAAAGTATGATATTAGAATGAAGCTCAGAATCAAGGAACAAGTCGATGATGCACTAATTTTTACGTAAATCACATTGTGTATTGCTAGAGAGCCAGTAGGTAATAATAAATAGGTGCATTTCATATTTTAAAAGCGTGACTAGTAAGAAATCATTAAAAAATTAACAATTTGATGCAATGTGGGAGTTGATTAATAAATGTGAACTTGACCGTGACAAAACATTGAAACTTTAGTCAACCAGAGGTGGATTTAGATTGCACGGGCCTCCTGGCTGCAAATTTCCCTGGGGCCTGGTCCAGCCACTTTGTTATACAATATAATAAGTTTGGGGCCCTTAATTAAGCTTTAAATCATTGGGGCCCCTGGCTATGGTTCAATAAGCCCCCCTAATCCGCCCCTGTAGTAAACCGTATTATTAAGACATTGCTCGGGTGCAAGGAAATTAATAGCTTCAAAATAATTTTAGGCCTAACTGTATATGTAAAATATCCATTATTCCATTTCTTCACCAGTAATTTTATTAACAAAATAAATAAATAAGTTTAAATGTTTGACCTTAAATTTATAACAATGTACTCCAAATACTCTAATAGTAAAACTTTTTTCATCTTCGTGTACTGTGCCTAACGCGAATATATTTAAAATTCTCAAAATTACTTCCGTTCATTTAAAATATCACTAATTTTATTTGCCAGCACAAGTTGACCTCCATATTATTACGTCATTAGGCTTAGTTATCAAAACGAGGCTATGACATCATCTTATCACCGACTTTATTTCCGTCTACCCATAGAGTAAAATATGTAACATCACTACCAGCCAAATCCAGTACAAACGCGTCATTTGTCACGTGATATTATTTGCTTCATTTTCTTAGAGCCAAGTTATAACTTTTCAAAATAACAAATTTTAATTGCTTTAGAAAAAAAAAGATGAAAACAGATAGTTACTAGACATTATAGTTTACTTCTATTTAATATTTATTTGAAAAAAAAAAGTTAATTGTCATTATTGTTCAAAATAATATTATTTACACAAGCGTTATGTGCCGGAAAATGCAGTGGGGGTGATTCCGAACTCTGGCTCTATTTTTTCATTGGTTAGTCGATTTTAATGTTAGGATTTCCCGTATATAAAGGCCAATGTTGACAGTTATCGTCAGTCGGAAAACTAGAAGCACACAGAACACAATAGATCTTAGAAGCTGTTATGTAACCGTGATTCAACAAAACTACCATTTATGACTGTTCTTTACTTGGATTATATTTACAAGCTTATGCCACAGCCTACCAACAATAACGGAGGCGGATCATCAGATAAAACGTTTGAGAGGGTAAGTGAAGTGATATAGTTTTAAATTTTATATTATATAGTTATAGTATAGAGTATAGAGTATAACCATACTCATACTCATAGATAGGCGGCATAGTTTTAGAGTTTTCACCTTAATTTGCTTATTTTAAAAATTTTATTATTCTGTATTAATTGTATAGATGCTGCTACTACGGTTAGAGGCAAAAACGTATTTATTTATAAAAATTGAAAATATTTGGAATATGAATATGATTTTGCGTAGGCGTAGGAATTATGACATTTAAAAAAATATACTATTAGTAATACTATGATTATTGATTAGGCTAAAATTGTATTCAGGGTTTTCAGTATTTTCAGCCCCAATGCCTATGATCTATGCTATCCAAACTACACTTAAACTGTAACTTATACTTTATACAGGGACAAATAGATAGTTT
Organism: Radix auricularia; assembly: GCA_002072015.1. Taxonomy (NCBI): domain Eukaryota; kingdom Metazoa; phylum Mollusca; class Gastropoda; family Lymnaeidae; genus Radix; species Radix auricularia. The sequence continues at coordinate 81,342 of MUZC01002955.1, forward strand.
CATTTAAATTCTACTATATTATATGCTTTTAAAATACATCTTCACCAATGTTTATTTGTAAACTAGAGTAGCCCATTCAAAGTCAAAGCATTAATATTGTAATATTTCTACTTATCACATTTGGTGGTATTGTGTATAATATGAAATTGTTAGTACTGGCCTAATCTTAGTTTTATAGTTAGTTACTAATTATAATAAGACTAGGTAAAGGCATGTAAATCCATGTAATACTATGTCGATTAATGTGATGGATATTCAGATGCGTATTCCCTGTCCCTAGATTCCCATGTTTGTATTCAATAGTTAAATGTTTGTCTGCAACCACCATCAGTAATAATAATAATAATACGTTACTGTTACACTTTCACTTAGAGTATCTCAGTTTTTAAACGCCGTATCGCCGTATTTAGTTTAGTAGCCGTGTAGTACACGGCGTGTACAGAACAGTGTGTTAGTGTGTAGTGTAGAGTGTGTCTAGTTAAAACTAGGTCATCTTTTAGTTAGCGAAATTTTAAACATTCACGTTTACTTTGAAACTAGCAATCGAATAGACCTGAAAGAAGTATATTTTAAAAACTTATCTCTTTTAATCAGTGAAATATTTCTTTAAATCTATAAATTCATTTGCACGTTTTGATAGCGTGTAACGTAGGCCATTTTTGAGGAGCTTGTTTTGTTTACAATTTTTCCACCAGCCAAAACGAGGCCATGCACTCTATCAGTAATGTCAAGGGGAAAAAAAAGGGGCTGGGACTCCGTAAGCAGTTTGTTGACAAATTATATGAATATATAGATTAGTAACGTGGTGAATCGGCAAAGAGAGATATCTATTCTATTATTTATTATTGCTCGTTCGTGTTTAATAATCCATAGTGCTAGAAGCATCATTTAATAACTGTAATTCACAGACGTGCGAAAAGTCCGTTAAGGATTAACAATTTTTTAAAAAGTCTTTCTGGTCATGGAAGCGTGTGGCTGGGAGGCATTACTTTTAATCACGGCTCAAAATTTTAAAAAAGATAATCACAATCATGCTTCACTTTATATTAGGTGATGGTCGTGGGGGCATTCTTAACGTTTGATCATCCCTATTTCTGAGAGGACAAGTGATGTAGTTTAGATACGGCTAACCACTAAAAAGATGAAGCGTAATAAACAATTATTTGTATATATCATGTTGTCATTTTTAACAAATATACATAAGACTTTATTATTTAACATTGGAATTAACCTATTATATTTTTTTTCAAGTGCTCTTTCTCATTTAAACTCCCCTAGCAAACGTTTTAACTTAACTATACGGCTTCATCTTGTGGATAGACCGTTGTTAACATGGCTGATACTGATATGAATGAATAATATTTAAGCCCGAGCCCAAGATAGATTTTGATTGAAGACGCTACACACGCAGCTGTTGTGTAACACATTGCCCGTGTACTTATCGGCCTCATTGTTATGTAACTGTAACGTTGCCAGAACGCAATGCTCTGAGCGCTTATGTAACACTGTGTTCTGGCGGCATTCATATCGATGACGTATGTTCGTTAAAAAAAGTGTACAGGTTGATTTATACTAAGCTTCTTCACTCTTCGCTCAGCTTCTTTACTCTTGGTTCAGCTTCTTCACTCTTCGCTCAGCTTCTTTACTCTTGGTTCAGCTTCTTCACTCTTCGCTCAGCTTCTTTACTATTGGCCCAGTTTCTTTACTCTTGGCTCAACTTCTTCACCATTGGCCCATTTTCTTTACTCTTGGCTCAGCTTCTTCACTATTGGCCCAGTTTCTTTACTCTTGGCCCAGTTTCTTTACTCTTGGCTCAGCTTCTTCACTCTTGGCCCAGCTTCTTCACTCTTGGCTCAGCTTCTACACTATTGGCTCAGTTTCTTCACTCTTAGCTCAGTTTCTTCACTGGGCTCAACTTCTTCACTCTAGGCCCAGCTCTTTTGAAATTAGCTCAGCTTCCTTAAACAAGAACTCGAAAAAACAACAAAGATCTGTTGAAATTGTGGATTGAGCCAGCAAGTCAGAAACTATAACCTTTATTACTTCTTGATGCTTAGGTTTGTCTCCTGAGGAAGGCTTACGACAAGATCACATCCAATTTAAGTTTAATGGTTTCCTTACGAATTCAAACATTGTCTTTGTTATGAAAGTCAGTAACAAGAGCACCGTGACCTTTGACACTCGATCCTGTAGTTTTGAAACAACAGAAAGATGCAGCATTGATCGTTCTGCTCACACCTTTATATCAGTATCAGAAGAGGGGTTCTATGTCCCGTAACCTACATTGGTAGCAGGACCATTGTCCTGTGCTATTGTGACATGTAGTATGCTGTAGAATCTACATTGTAGATGGTCCAGTCAGACACTAGGATGCATTGGTAGCTGGAACACTGACCCAACTTTGTTGTTGTGCCATGTAGCCTGGCCTGGTTATGGGACGGCGGCCTCAGCGAGGTCATTTGGCGATGCCCCCCCACATTCTTCCAAAAATAGGTTGCTCCGGTTATCTCCTAGCATCGAGAACTTCCAGAGTGGTTCTAACAAAAGCTAGGGGAAGATATTCTTGTTGTAGAGTGGTTCTAAGAAATGAAAGGGAAATTGAATGTTTTTTGTAGAGTGGTTCTAACAAATGTTGTGTGTGTGTATGCTTGTTGAGGATTTTATTAACTTTTATAGTTTCAATATAACTATAATAAATTGTCACAAAAGCGCCAGCTGGAAGAATAGGTGTTTTAATAAATGACTCAAATGCTATGGTTTAAACAACGAAGAAAAACAGAGTAGTGATGTTTCGGCTAAGTTAACAAGACACTACATGTACAATACACGGTTAGTTTATCAAATGTAGTTGAAGTGTGCGGTGTGCGTGTGGTTCCATATTTTGCTTAGGGTTTGTATCATTTCCGCTGTTTTATGTGGGGTCGAGATTTTTGTCTACTCATGACTGGTCGTCAAACAGGTCATTCCACGTCTCCGTCGCTGTCAATAGATTATTGCTGCTATCAGACGACAGGTCCTTTGACCTTTTTCAAGCCGTCAACACCTCTGGTCTCTCCCCATAATACCCCACCCCTTCCTTTACAGAGAGCGGCCTGTCCCCGTTTTGACCGCAAATATGTCCAGCATTCACCGTGGTCTGAATCTAACATTTGGAGAGTTTGTCACGAATGGATTTCGGGTAAACTAAACACTTTTAAATTGCCAAAAGGGTGTCCGTTTGATTTCATGTTTGTGTGTGTATGTGTCGGAAGAAGAAAAGTGTGTGTGAGAGAGGGGGATTTCTTCAAATTTTCAAGTAAATTTCACGTGACCGCATGCTTTCTCACTCATACTATAATTATGGGACGTGGTGGTCGAGAGGTAGCGCTCTCGACTGTCAGACCGATGGTCACGAGTTCGAATCCACACGAAGGTGAGGATTTGTTCTCGGGGCCTGAGGAGTCCCCGAGTCACCCAGCTCCGAATGGGTACCTAACTAGACAATAGTTAGGCGGCTGGGGTAATGCGTGGAACCCCTATAGCCGTGGCCTGTGACCGCTGCATCACTTGCCAACAGATCATCTCTCATGGTCTGTGGACGCAATTATCTTCTGCATAGAAGGAGCGTCTGTATATCTAAGATTATTCATTCAAATAATTAGATATATGCGTTTGTGTGACACAACAAAAATATGAATTTAAAAAAATGGAAACAATTAATTATTGATGAATTTTTTGAAATACAATTATTGGAATTAATAGTCACGAATATCATAGAAATTCAATTATCTCCCTTGTAATGCCAATTTGTTAAAACATTATTTCCCCTAAAAATTCTTTCTTAATAAAAAAAAAAATTAATTAAAACTATCCTTGCAGGACATTCCGTAGTAACGAGTACCGACCCGCGACTTTTTATTCCAAGTTCCAAGGTTCACTTAACGTGCCTGTCCGCACAACGTGGTTGGCACGATGGCCGGGGAGTGGGTGGGGGGGGTAGAGACAAACTGTCTGGGGCCAGACCAGTGGTTCTTAATTCGATATGCCCATGAGGGCCGTGACATCCCATGAAAACTAAGGTTCGAAGAGGGGTTTGAAGGGAGAGAGGAGCTTTATCAAAGAGACGTTTTATTTACAGTACTTAGGTCTGATACATAACAACATAAATAATCGGAAACTGTAATGTCATTGTAAAAAACATACATATATATAACTTTTGTACATATTGAGTTTTTAAAACGAATCTCTGGAAGGAACATATACATGCTTGAATGGAAGAGACATGATCATGTATGAATGGAAGGGACATGCACATGTATGAATGGAAGGGCCATGTACATGTATGAATGGAAGGGACATGCACATATGAATGGAAGGGACATGCACATGTAGGAATGGAAGGGACGTGCACATGTATGAATGGAAGGGGGATGTTACAGATTGATCATAACAAGCAATAACAGTGTGTTTGTTATAGTTACGCACAATAGAGTATTTGTTATAGTTACACATCCTGGTGCTGCTGTTCAGAGCTGTTTTTCAACGCACGGGGGGAGCGCTGTTCCGTCAGTATTGATCCAACCCAAACTTGTTTACATCGCGTAACGCCCTGACCCGGGTCAAGGTCGCCGTGGCCTTCCAGAAGACTCGAGTTGGGAAGTACATGCGTGATGTGAATATAGAGTACATGTCAATTGTCAGCAACAGCTTGCTATAGCATGATGAACTTCGGTAACATAATTAAATAGAGAAGTATATTATGTATTTATTGAAAAAGAGATAATTTATTGCTGGTGTAAATGATAATGGTATGAATCATTAATTAAAAAAAAAAAGAAATTGAGTTGGTTATGAGTGAGTCTCATAGTTATTGAGTTGGGTATGAGTGAGTCTCATAGAGATGGAATAGGTGAGTGAGACTGATATTGACGCCACAAAACAACGATCTTTCTTGTTGATTTCTTCTTAACTATATAGACTACTATACACCATACAAACAAGCTACATTTTATTTTCATACCTCATTTTTTCTGTGTTTGTTCGCCGAGGAAGACTTCTCGGCGATACGTTCGTTGTGTTGTGGCGCCCTTTTAGGGCTCACTCTTTTATTTTCTGTTTTCTGTCTAGCTTACTTTCAGTCCCAAGGCCATCGAGTGATCAATCTTGTTAAAAATATGGATTTCCTGGCTGGCAATACTGTAGCCTCGTTTAGAAGCTCTTAGGAATATTTATAGACGCGAATTTAAAAAAAAACTAAAATAATGTTGTCTGGGTACGAAACAATTAATTCATTTCGGCTGGGGATTTTTTTAGAAAAAAAAAAAGTTTAACAGTTTAGAACGACAACATCCAAATTGGTCGGTTAAACAAAATTTAATTGTTGAATCAAAATGCTTCTAGTGAATTCTAGTATGTTCTCTTGTTTTATATTGATGTAGCTGGCAACAAATTGATTTATCGTAGAGTTTACTTGAAACGAGTCAAACTTGATAATTCGCTAAGGACCTGTTCCCATGTTTCAATGTAAATTATTTCGTCATCCTGGCGGGGTATTTATCGCGCAATATTTCTTTATTTGGTACGAGTTAATTAGGACACGATCGTTTTTTTTTTGTTTTGTTCCGGAGTAAATGGGAGAGAGAGGCGGGAAATTATTTAGCAATTTGCTCTTGACATTGGCATTTTGTGACGTCACGTCCACCTGACTTGTTACCCCACGGACGGCTATAAATACCAATGAAATCAGAAGACAATCAGAACATTTCAATGTTTCCCGCCAGCCGTGTCGTTGAAAACTCTGCAATGGTCCAGTTCAAGGAGTCGGTCTGAGAGGTAAAAACACTTGACTCCGGACGTATCAGTTTGGTGGCATCACATGATGATATACGTCATCGTCGATGAGTGATGAAATCTAACTTGGGTATTGCTCGTGATTCTGACAGTGGGGAGACCGCTATTTGGGCAGTCATGGTAGGACTCTTATGTTCTCGTGGGCTTATTTATAGTAATTTGTTGTACGGTAAATCTAAGCGGATGGAATCCAGTTACTCATTAAGAGCACTTGGTCTAGTGAGGTGTATACTGTATACCCGATGTGATACGTGTGTACATGGTCCAGTGAGGTGTATACCTGGTGTGAGGTGCGCACTTGGTGATATGTGTATATGGTCTAGTGAGACAAGTAAGTACTTGGTGATATGTGTACATGTTCTAGTGAGGTGTGTACTTGGTGATATGTGTGCATGTTCTAGTGAGATGATTACTTGGTGCGACGTGTACATGGTCTAGTGAGGTGTGTACTTGGTGATATTTGTGCATGTTCTTGTGAGGTGTATAATTGGTGTTATGTGATGTTACATGGTCTAGTGAGGTGTTTAAATATGAGTACATTTTGTAGTAATGTCTATTCGTTCCTCTGTAAGGTGTTTGCTTAGGTATCAGTCCGTCAGGTAAAAAAAAAAAAAAAAACATGACATCCATGAAAGAAACTTTAAGTAAGACTGCAAGACTTAATTTAACCCGGTCATTCAAAATAATGTACACACTCAAATACACAAAGTTTCTTTTCCGGCTAAGATGAAAATGTTGGTCGGGTTTGTGTGTGTGTGTGTGGGGGGGGGGCTCTATCTTTATCCAAGGACTCACAGAGTCCTTTACAACTATATTCACATTTTCTTCTGACCATGCTCGGGTCACTAAGAGTCACTCTCCGTGTCAGCTGGCCCCAGGACCAAACATTGCCGCGCATTGTTTTCATTTTAAGGATGAGCTTGTACGGGGGTCAATGGTCAGTGTCACCTGACGTTGACTGAACGATGACAATCGTTTTACCGCACGCGCATATCGTGTCGTCGACGTGGCAGCCTTTCCGAAGGTGCGGGGTCAAAGTTCACAAATCACCTTTGATGCGTTTTTAGATAACATGTACACTTTTTCTTAGACATTGTAAGCATGCCGTTGAAGTGAAGTGAACGCATGCTTTGTTGTTGATTGCGAGACACAACGATAACACTTAGAGACACCAGTTCCTGATTTACGACCTTAACAGTGAATCACTTGTACTTTCCCTGTCGGGTCACTCAAGAGATTAACCTTCATTCATGAGATTAGACTGGCGATGTGGCATGCTGATTCTAATGGGGTCATCATAAATTGAGTCATACCAGCTAATTGACGAGTCAAGGTAACAGCCATAATGACATCAGCTGCGGTGAAGAGTCAGGGATGCCCTCGGTCCCACAATAAATGTAATTGCCAGTGTACACATAGCTTATGTACACACAGCACAAGTACATGTATATGTCTTCTCCTTTTCAGAAGCATGAGATATTTTGTTTCACTTCACTTGAAAATTTGGAGGCAACGAATCTTTGGAAAATGTATCTCTCTACACGTTACCAAAAAAAGCGCATCCCCTAACTGACGCGCGTGTACCCACACCAACCCTGATTTAAACAAAATAAACGGTTTCATTTTTTAACCTTCTTTCACAGACCATGAGCATAGGCGAAAACTCTGAGACCAACACCAAAACAATGGGCAAGCGTCCGGGAAAACGACCTGGCCGAAAGCCGTCAAAGATTGACGAGAGAGCAAAGCTTGAGCGGAGCAGGCAGAGCGCCCGCGAGTGCAGGGCGCGCAAGAAGCTCCGGTACCAGTACCTGGAGGAGCTGGTGCTCAACAGAGAGAAGGCCGTGTTCGCCCTCAGAGAGGAACTGGAAACTGTAAGTTGAAATACATTTAAAAAAAAAAATTAATTAGGGACTTGAATATAATTTTTAAAACAAACAAAGAATATTAAAATTCAGGTTTTAATTAGAAGAAAATAGTTTTATTCTAAGAGTAGAAAAAAATGATTAAAGAACGATATTCTAATTGTAGAAAATCAACATCCAACGTTTTTGTCTCTAATTGCACTTCATAGTGTAAGCGTTGTATAAGAAAACATTCTTTCGAGTTTCTATCTATTCTAGTGAGATATTTTTCTTGTATGCTGTCTTCCTCTTTCTTTCATCAGTGGTTAGTCTAATGCCGATATTTATCTTCACTCTGAACTGTCAAGGGTCTGAAGTATTTGATGTTTATTTAACTTGTTTGTCAGTGAATTGTAAAGTATCACCCATTGAGCACCACACAAGTCGATTGCACATAGACAACAAACATCATATGAAATAAAACATGGGGACACATAATGGAATATTAAGACATTCACAGTCCATAACCATATTAATAGTATTTAAAACATAATGCTAATAATACAATCCTAACTGCTATAAAAGATATCAAAGAGATCAAATAATTAAAACTATTAATACAATATGTAAAAATAATCATAAAAATCAAGGGAACAAAATCATGCATTCCTTAACAATAATAAAAATAAAAAAAAATAACCAACCAAAAAAACAACCAAAAAACTTCAGGATATTTATTAATATATGAAAATAATAATAATAAAATAATCAATGTCTTTGGATCAGTGCTTGGTGGGCTTGCCAACAATGGGCTTCTCGGGACTAGTAACTGATACTTCATGTAACTATTACTGACAGCAAGAAATCTATTGGCCTTTACACTACAACATGCAATTACATAATTTTTTGGGGTCCTATATCAACAGCGAATTTTTCCTTTTTTTTTTGTGAAAGTTACAAAAAATGTGTTTTCAAAAGTTTGCATCACTTGCATGTTAAGTCAAGGAAAGAAATCTATCCTCTAAATTAAATTAATTGGCAATAGAGTTGGATTGTCTGCTATTTTTTGTTCTTATTTTATGTCAAAGAGGGACAGAAGACAGCTTTGTTGTCTCATACATGATGTCATCAGGTGTCTGGCGACAACTTAGTTGACTTATGATGTAATGAACTGTCTTGTGGCAGTTTTGTTGTTTGTCTTTACTAGATGCGTGGTCCACATGCTCTCTTGTTTTCTTTATAGTGTAAACAATGGTGCTCACAGCTTGATAACGGAGGCCCCGTGTCAGAGGCACTCATCAAAATGATCGCCAATGAAGAAATGGCCCAGAAAAAACGCCAGATGGAGCAGTCCAGGCGGCACTTGCAATCTCAGCAGCTCCAAGAGCAACAATCCTCCATGAATCTCTCCTGGTCGTCATCGTCATCCACGTCACCGTCTCCGCCCCTGGCCAGGCAACAGGGCTCCTCATCTCAGTACCAGTCGCAGGTCCCCAACATTGTTTCCTCGTTGCAGCCGGACATTCAGGCTCAGCAAGGCTCACAGCAGTTCGCCATGAGACAACCATCGTCTGGGTCGGCTGTCTTAAAAAGACAGATGGCGTTCGACATGGGGCAGCACCTCCCGCAGCACCCTCTTTCGGAAACCGCACCCATGACCCAGGGGGCACCAACACCGCTTATGGTTCAGATGTCGTTGGGGAGATCCGGTCTTAGTTCTGTGCAACAGCAGCAGCAAAGTCAAGGGTCTCACGGCCCACAGGCCAGCTACCAAGGTCTGTCAGCTGGTTTCAATACACTACAGAAAAGTACATTGCAAAATTTTGGGTCACGAAGTGAGCCCCCTATGATGTATTTGGACTCCCCGCAGGTGGATTCCTTCAGCAGTGACCTGCCATCAGATCTCATTGACTTTGACGGAATGAATCTAACAGCTAGAGCTCGTTCCCATAGCAACCCATCGACAGTGACCTCCCATCATAGACAAAATGTGTCCTTTGACAATATAAACTCATCCAGAACTTTTTCAAACACATTGCCCTCTAATCAAAGTTTGGGGCTGTTTAGTGGGTCTCTGGTCAGTGAGGGGATGCCTCCTATCCCCACCACCATCACCATAGATGACAGCAGTTCATCAGATGAACACATAAGCGAAACACAGCTGTTTCGGTCCACAGTCCAGAAAAGAACTTTGTCTGATCAGTTGTTTGATGACAACAGTAAACGCAGCAGACAGGGGCAGGCCACCCCATACCTTCTTCAAAATGCGGACATGTCATCCTCGGCTTATGATCCCCAGGCATTGCTCAGCAACTTGACCACTGTCTGCTGTTTCAGCTCCACCAGCACCTCCAACACCCCATCGCCAGCTGGGAGATTGTCTCCAGCGGCTCGCTACCAGGGCAAGTCAACACCTTCGTCATCAACGGCATCATCGCCTGCACCTCTCTCATCGCTTTCGTCCATGCTGGATTTTCCTGCTTCACCCCTTCCCTACCCCACCTGCACAGCCAGCAGTGCCCCCGCCTGCAACCCTGCCACCGTGCAGTGCTCATCAACCGGATTGAGTGCCACCATCTCAGAACCCATCCCAGAGTGGTACTCTTTCCTGGCCGATCTTCAAGATGGTGGCCTGTCCACTCTCTCAGCTCGTCACGGGGCATCATCCAGCCACAGCACGCCCCTTGCTTTGACCCCAAAGGGGATTGACCAGCCTCCGACCCCTGACCCCGGATACATGAATGTCCCAAACATAATTGATGAGTTTTTGGACTCTGATGAGGCTTTGTGAAATTAATTGGTGATGCTGTTGCGTGAGATAGATAGTGAGTAATTAACATTGAACTGAATTATAATAATCAATTTAAGGTTTATTTTTTATTGATCGTGCTGATGAGCTTTGTCTGATTCTAAAATTAAGAAATTATTTTTTTTAAAATTATATCCATGTTATGTTGGTTGTACAGCTAGTCTATTTATAGAGTTATATGTTCTGTTTGGATATGATTTATGTTATGTTGTAATAAAGTATAATTTTATTAAATTATATAAATTTAAGAATTATTTTTTTAAGTTCAAATATTTTTTTTTTTTTAAATTACCTTTTTTTTTTTACAGAATTTAGTAAATATCATTTCTGAATTTCAGTTGAAATTTGACTTCAAATGGCATTGATTTCAAATTTAAAATTTGAAAAGTGTTTTGTTGCTTATTTAGATGTCATGTTGATGTAAATAGAATAATAATGTTGTTTTCATCGAATCTCTGATACATGTGCAAATAGAAATTTAAAAATAAAAGAAAGATCTTTTATTCTGTACCTTAAATATTCTTAATTTATTATCTGATTATTGCAAGAAAAATGTTAAATTATTAATTTTTAAATGGCATTTATCTCAATTATTAAATTCATAAATTAATGTACATAAATTATTCTGAAATTATGTGTTGTTACATTTACTAAAGATGTATATTAAAAAATAATACTATGACTGTTAACCAACCACAATTTTTTGTTGTTATATCTTAAGTTTAAGAGAATAATTTTTTTTATTGTCTATGACTCTATGTTTCTATGTTTACAGCTTTTATTTTTAGATGCTTTTTAATCTTCATTTAAAATTTAAAACTATAATATATTTTAAAACATCCAAAAATGGCAAAATAACAGGGCTACATGTTTTTAAAATAAATAAATAAATAAATATATTTATTTTTTTTGCAACATTTATTTTTCTGTTTTGAGAGTTCTTATAATAATAAGTACAGTTTGTATAAAAAAGGGAATTGTTGTACCCTTAAAAATTTTTGAGCTATTTATATTGCCTTTGAATATTACTTTCTGAAATTTTAAAAAAAGAAATTGCTCAATTTATTTTAATAATAAATTTATTTTAAAGAGGTGGCCTTTTTATTTTATTTTAAATACCACAGAATGAAATATAAAACCTATTTTAAATTATTCTTAAATGATGTATAACAAAAATAGTAATAATAATAAATCAGTATTGAATTTTTTGAAAACTTTCTGTAGATTTTTATTATGTAATGGTCTGGAAGTGGTTATACGGGTCTAAAATAACATTAATTGAAAATCTCATAAATTGGTGGTAATTTTATACTTTTGATGGATTATTCTTTGAACTCTTTTATTTATAGCTTTGGACTAAACATCCATAACAACAATAAAAAAAAAATATTATCATCCAGTTTGGAGTCTACTTTTAAATCAAAAACTAAAGTGAAATAGGATTTGTGTGCACTGAAAGACTCAACACATTGTGTCTGCTGATTTTTCAGTCACAAACAAATTTTTACATGACCCAAAAATATTACATGACCTAAGACTAAGATAATACATGACAGGTTCATAGGAGGGTAAATAATGAAACTTAAAAAAAATTGATTTGGTGAAATAACAACTACTGTTATGCACTAATTGAACTCAATATATTTCTGTAATTTCCTGACTATTACTATTGGCTCACTCTTGCTGTTATATAAAATTGAGTTTTCATTAAGTCTTAAAAATATTTTGTCACATGAAAATCAAAAGATGTGAGACAATAAATTACATAAGCCTAACCTACTTTCATTTATTAGACCACTCCTTTCCAAACTATTTTTTCTTTGTATAATTTCTCCTTTTAACAAATAGCTCATTCTTCTGAATGTAAATCCACATCTATAAAGAACTGTCTATTAGTCATCCAATTCATACTCTTTAAGCCAACATAACAATGTTGTCTGAATTGTTGCTTTTAAAGAAGTTAATCATTCAACTAATTTTGTGATATTAAAAACTACTAATGGTCTTCATATTAATAAATTTTGTTATATTAATCACAGGACGTGATGATCATTTTTATCATTGTCCTTATTTTAAATGGCACAAAATGTTACTCCTCAACTGGTTCAAATTTTTCAGCTTCCAGCTTAGCTTCACAGAATGTATTCAACATTTTTTTTTTGTGTTGGATATTTAAGACAGATTTAAATGTTTTTATTTTAAGAAAATGCTTTATAAGCCAATTTATATATTTTTGTACACAAATTATACCTCTACTGTTAATACTCTCCAAACCTCCTGGTTACTTGTTGCTTTGTTTTGGTTCATTGCTGTTATTCAAACAATAGTTGTGAATGTAAATATATTTTTGTTGACTTGTTGAAACAAAACTTTGAATTAAAAAAAAACTGTAATGAAATGATCACATTTTACATTAATTTACAAGTTTGAGATGAAATTAAAAAAATATTTTGAAAAACATAAAATTCTTTGTTATTTATTTATATTTTAACTTTAATACCATATAGATCTACTGCATGAGAGTTTTAATCAAAATCATATGATTTCTAGTGGCGTACTAGAAGGTTTCAGCCACGATTGTAACCTCTTTATCCCCCCCCCCCCCAACCTTTTTTTTTTTTGGTGGGAGGGGGGGCCTTAAAGTATTTAAAGGGCCAAAAGTTGAAGTGTGGGGAAAACAGTTCAATGCATTAGTCTCAATAGTATACTGAAGTTTTTAAAAAAAATATGAACAAGAAAGCTGACTATCCTGTGTGTACACATGTCAAGCCATTTGTTGACACAAGCCCATCATAGACACTGCATTGTCAATGTCTTTTTTAGGAGTTGATAACATGAACTAAATAATGTAAAACGGGTAGATTCTATTTCATTTTAAAAAAATTTGGTTTGAGATATTGTAAAACACTTGCAATGTCATAACTCTGGTGGTAAAACAAAAATTTGTAAACAATAGAAAATGTTTAAATAAATCAAATATTCTAGAAACGATAATGGTTAAATTAAATTATAATATATAGTAATTTAAATTGCCAATTATAAAAAACATAGGAATGGTCAAAACCTATCAGTTATACATTTAAAAAATCATGTTAAGCCTGGTCCCTTTTGGAACTCAGGACGTGTTAGCGCATTTTCGTATTATGTATCAGTACTTATGTTAGATATCAGCATTATGTAGTTATCAGTAATTGTGTTTAGATTTTAGACATATTTTTATGAATTTTCTTGTGTAATGAATATACCTGACATTTTTAAATTTAAAAGTCATTTCTTTACATTTTAAAATTTTTTATTTTCTCTTTAATCTAACTACAAGTCACCACAAATGATGACGTTAAAGTCTCTAAACCTTTACACATATTCTAATGACGTCAACTAAAAAAAACAACTAATTCTTTTGCACGCCTTCGCACCACTCTTGAATGCTTGAAAAATGCTCTATTCGACTTCCGGCAATGGCGGCCGTTCCCTGTGCCAGTGTTAACTCTCGATTCGCAAAGTTTTTTGGTAGTTTTAACGGGGTTTTTTAACGGATCGAGTAACTGAGTGTTGATGCACCAATGGCAGGTCAGGACATACAAAAAACATATATACATCATGGGTCTAGGACTTATGGATCCTGTGATCATGGTGATGACAGACAGACGGACAAAACGGGGGCAATAGCGATTTCGACATCTCGAAAATGCGCTAAAAAACAAACAACTTGTAATACTTATAAAATGTTTTTTAACAATATTAATTATTGTAAAAATTCCTAAATTAGAGTAACTGACAAAACATAACTATTTCTATGATGATTAACACACACTTACACAAACAACTGAAATAAAGAATAGACAAAAAAGAATTATATAATTATGTTCAAAAAGGAAAATGATTAAATATAAATGCAATATTATGACACTAAGGACATTTATATTTTAAAAAATATTTTACTTCACAATCAAACTATAAATCTTTCTGAAAATGAGGCAATTTAAAACTCCAACAAAACCTTGGGTTTTAAAGAGAGAATCTTTGACATATGTAATAAGAAAATTAAACTAAAATGCTACCTTACTTTGATGAGACCCGTACTAGAATATAATCATCTGTATGGGAACCATCCACCAGGGAAAACATTGATAAACTAAAAATAAATTCTTAAAAGAGTTGCCAGATTCATTACTGGAGGATATTCAATATTGATAAGAGTAAGATCATGAAACCTAGAAACAGTACAGCATAGAAGAAAAAAGAGCAAAGTAGTGATAATACATAAAGCAATTAATTCTAGTTTGGAAATACAACACAAAGATAATCTAATACAACCCTCAGGGTAAATATAAGGATAAAAATACTTTTCTTTTTTCCGTATGCAAGAACAAATACATTAAAAAATTCTCGTTCTTCCCGTTCTGAATTCAGACGTGGAGTTGGTTGCCTGATCAAACCAGGAAAACCACAATTATGGAACAAATTATCCTTCCTTATAATATATATAAAAAAATAATTTTCATTAAAAAGAAATTAAATTATTTTTTAATTGACATGAAGGTCAAAGACCTATATTCATAAGGATCAATATTAACAAGGACCAATATTAACCAATATTAACAAGGACCAACATTAACAAGGACCTATATTCACAAGAACCTATATTCACATTCTTTTCAAGGACAATTAAAAAAGCATTCAATGTCTCTGTAATGGTGTAGCTAATGAATCATGTTCCCACTTACTAGCCTAACTTCGGATATATAGATACCGAAGCCTTCAGTATTGTCTAAATCCGTGTACTCTAAATATTTGTATAAAAAGTTTCTTCATGCTCATTATCATGCTACATGTCTTTAATTAATATGTCTTTAAAAAAGTATCTCCAACTCAATGTCTTTAATTCAATATGTCCAAATTATTATCTTTAATTCAATATGTCCAACTCAAAATGTCCAACTCAATATCTTTAACTCAATATGTCCAACTCAATGTCTTTGACTCAATTTGTCCAACTCATTGTCTGTAACTCAATATGTCCAACTCATTGTCTATAACTCAATATGTCCAACTAATTGTCTATAACTCAATATGTCCAACTCATTGTCTATAACTCAATTTGTCCAACTAATTGTCTATAACTCAATTTGTCCAACTCATTGTCTATAACTCAATATGTCCAACTAATTGTCTATAACTCAATATGTCCAACTAATTGTCTATAACTCAATATGTCCAACTCATTGTCTATAACTCAATATGTCCAACTCATTGTCTATAACTCAATATGTCCAACTAATTGTCTATAACTCAATATGTCCAACTCATTGTCTATAACTCAATATGTCCAATTCATTGTATGTTACTCAATATGTCCAACTCAATGTCTTTAATTCAATATGTCCAACGCAATGTCTTTAACTCGATATCTTCCGTTTCTAGTACAAGAAATGGTGTGGTGACATTGATGCGGGTGAAGTGTCCGAGGACCTGAGAGACAAACTGACGTCAGAGTCCACGTCATTCTCCTCCATGTCGTCACCAGGGTGCTCGGATGACATCATCGACTTCTCCAATGACGCGTTTTCGCGTGACGTCACTGACTCCCACAGAGAGGAGACCTAGACCCCCCCCCCAACACCAGCCCGCCCCTTTTCTCTCTTGTGGGAGTCTTTTTCATGGAGGTCTCAACCAAACTTCTGATTGTTTGGTCCGGGAGACGATCACCTCACAGCTTCACTTTCGTCATATCATATAGCAGACGTGATGAGGTCAGAATGAGATTGTATCTGGTGAACAACAGAACTGATGCCTTGTGGAAGTCTTTGTGGACTGGATGGCTTTGGTGGATGGTTTTTTGGTGTTGCCTAGAAACCATTTGATTTTGAGTGTGTGTAGATTTCAGCACTTGGATATCGACTGAGACTCATCTTCACACCCAGAGACTCATCTTTACACCCAGAGACTCATATTTACATACCATCTATGAGGAAAATCAAGAATTTTGTATCTAAGCTTTGACAAAGCGGATTTTTTATAATTGTGGGTGACAGACATTTCACCAATGAATAAGAACTGATTGGTTACTTCACCTATTGTTAAATTTATCTTCAAATGAAAATAAGCAAATCATGCGTCAACAATAGTGAGAGAACATATTGTATTTCATTATATATAGTATAGCATTTAAAATTCACCAATTATCCATCATACAGTTGATTGTATCTCAACATTGAGTGAAGTTATCTAGTATATTATACAGTAGATCTATAGTCTATATGTCACACAGAATTGAACCTTGATAAAGTCTTAAACTAAAATATAAGTTTTTAAATTAAATTTACATTAGATCTAGACTCTATTTATACATTACCGACTACGTCATGTAAAAGATAAAAATTTAGAGCTTAAAAAACGAAAATAAGAAAGATGCGCACAAGTACTTAACTAAAATACGTGATAGGAGAATAGGAACAGGGGCGTCGCTAGGGTTGGTGTCACCCGGGGCGGTAGCTCATGGTGTCACCCCTTCAGGGGGCGTCCATAAATGACGTCACGCGACGTTGCCGAT
>MUZC01002955.1:125440-141297 GCA_002072015.1 Radix auricularia
GGGGGGGGGGGGGGGGGGGGGAGCGGGGTGAATCCCCCCTTTTGATCTATTAAAATATATTCAACAGTAAATATTGGAAAATTCTTTACCCAAAATTATAATTTTGCTAAGAATGTTTTTAACAATTGCAATCAGTGTATCTAGTTGTTAAAGGAGCTTTTCCAACCTGAAGTTGATAAAAAAATTATATTCGCTCGACAATAAGTGAGTAAAGACTACAAAATGCAATAATTCCATAGATCAAGATATTACAAATAATTTATATTTTTTAACATAATACATTATTTTTCTACTATGAAAGTTGGATAAGTAAGTAAATTTATAGATAATAAATTTGTATATACTGATGCTTACAATTTCATTTTTTATTTTAAAAAATCATATAGATCTATTTATAAACAAAAAGTAAAAGCATATTAATTTTTAATGTTTTTGGGGTGTAAAATTTGGAATATCTTTTGTTTCATTGTGGAGGGGGCGACCCTTATAACTTTCTTGTGGCCTTCAAAACAATTATTTTGTATTTTATATAATGTTTTAATTATAGGTAAATCATCGTATGTGGAATCTTTTTTTACTGCTTACATAAATATGGCATGCAATGGTAAATTTGTTCCCCACCTTTTATAATGTACTTTGTTTCAATTACAATTTTTTATTCAAGTTTATGAATTTATAAAAACCATCATATGATTGACTTAAGGGGCCGTTCATAAATGACGTCAGGTGATTTCGTCGGATTTTTCACGCCCTGCCCCCTCGTCACACGGCGTCATGAAACGAAAACTTAGACCCCTTTCTCAATGTGACGTCACAAAGACCCCCTCCCCCAATACAAGCGGTATTTTCTATTTGAAAACGAGGGTGTTTAAAATATTTTTTTGTTGTCATTTAAATATGTTTATAGTGTAAGGCTGCACTCTAATATCGTAACACGCGTGAAACCACGTAAAACTTCATTTTCGGTAATAATATATTTAAGTTGAACTTTTATTTAAAGTTGCGCGTTTTGAATGACGTAATATGTGTGTTGCCCCACCAAAAAAAAAAAAAAAAGAACGGTGCGTGACGTCATTTATGGGAGGCCCCTAAAAGGGCGGCATATTAAAGACCGCCCCGGGCGGCAAAAGCTCAAGCTACGCCACTGAATGAGACATTATATTTATAAACTTAACGGAACATACCGGTAAGTTTAGAAGCGACGGGTAAATATTGAATGATAATTATAAAAGAAATAAAAGAATTTTCAAAGCAAGTATGTAAATCTGAAAAAAAATATTTAAAAACCCCCACAAATATTTGAATATCAAAATTTTAACAACTTTCAACTATGAGTGGAGCCTTTTTATTTATTTTTAAATTTTTTTAATTCACACTTCATTTAGCTTACCATTCTGCGTGTGTGTGCGCCGAGCACATTGGCTGTCTAGATTAATATCTTGCT
Source organism: Radix auricularia (assembly GCA_002072015.1). Taxonomy (NCBI): domain Eukaryota; kingdom Metazoa; phylum Mollusca; class Gastropoda; family Lymnaeidae; genus Radix; species Radix auricularia. The sequence goes on from MUZC01002955.1 coordinate 126,885, forward strand.
TGTTTTAAGAATTGTTCAGGGTAATTTCATCTACTTGCCCAGAAGATTTTTTCCGGTACCATTGATTTTCCACGCTTGGCGGCCACGCTTTTATTTTTGTAGACATGAGAAATTGAAAGGAATCAGAGTGTGTGCGAATAATTTATTTTGTCCCTTTTAGTGTATTGTAATAAAAGCGGGTTTTTAACCCCACCTTTTTATTGAATATTTAAAAAAAAAACTTTAATTTTTTGTACGCGCCCAAATTGTTGCTAAAATAATTATAGTTGTGTATCAAACAAAACCCAAGACTGTCATCTGTGTGAGAAATGCATGAATTTTATCTCTATTTTAGTTTACATGGCCCATAACACATGATTGCCCACTGCTGTGAGAGTCCAAGAAACAACATAACTCACTCATGACAAAGGCGTGCAACACAGCACGCGACTAACACTGGGACAATCAGCTGACAGCGTTTTGTCAACCACATTTTAAACACAGGTCAATCACACAGGTCAATCACACAGGTCAATCACACAGGTTAATCACACAGGTCAATCACACATGTCTTCTGGTGTGATAACATAACATTCATTCTTACTGTGAAAATATTCTTTGCACACTTGATTAAATAACAACAGCAACAACAACAACAAGCAAAAGATGTCAGAGATTTAAAAGTTATAAAAAGTGAATAAAACAAGGTCTCGGATAATAACAAACATGTCGGCAAAATTCCTTCTTTGACGAAAAGCAGTGATTATGTTGTACCTGTTAACTTTCCCGGACCGGGTCTGTTAGTTAGTTTAAGTGGAATGCAGTCGCCATCATGAGTATTCTAAATTCGCAAGATCCCTGAGACACGTACGTTTTGACCATTTTTTCCAAACTATACTTTTATTTTTGTAGTAACGATGTAACTCTTTTCAGAGTTTGGGCATGGTTGTGCTTCATTATAGATTTTAAAAAAAAACACAATTTTTTTTTGTTATAGAACCGGTAAGAGTAAAAAAAAGTTGAGCGATTGTTATCTCATCTTATCTTACTAGCGCGCTGGACTGCCGAACCTCTGCAAGAACTCGAGTCACGGGTTTGAGCCGGGGTACTGGCAAGGTGCCCCCCCGCCCCGGAGCATTGTGCTAACCACACAATCCCCTGCTTGTTAGTGGTCAATGAAACTTGTGAACGCTACTTCAGTTGCCCCATAGGCCTTCATGGTCCTGAAAGCGGTTATTATTTTTAAAAAAAATATATTTTACAGACGCTCCTTCTAAACATCAGATTATTGCGTCCTATGCTTATCTATGGTTTGTGACGAGTCTTGTATTCTTATTAGAGTTTTAAATGTTTATAAAGTGTTGGTTTTCCTGGTTTCTTCAGGCAACCAACCCCACGTCCGAATTCAGGACGGGAAGAACGAAAACGTGTATGAGTTTGTCTCTTGCATACGAAATGAGAAATGTGTTTTATCCTTGTGTCTATCTGACGGTTGTATTATTTTATATTTATGTTGTGGAACTCCTGAGCAGACCTATATTGGTGCAGATTTGGATAAATTAATTACTACAGTTTGCCACTACCTAAAAGGAAGTCTTGGATCCAGTGATGTAGGAGTCCTGAGATTCCGAAGCAGTTATTTTTATTATTTTAATGTTTTTTAGTGCACTACGGTGTTAAACTTTGTCAAATGCTTTTGAGAAGTTTAGTAATATTGTATCTACTTGATCATCATTGTCTAAGCCTTTTGACAGATCATCTGTTAAACCTATTAATTGTGTTGCCCATGATCTTTTTTTTTCTAAAGCCGTGTTGATGTGGACATATTGCATTTTATTTGTCTAGGTTGTTAATTATTCTACAATATATTATGTGTTCTCGTAATTTACAGGTGATACTAGCAAGTGATACAAGTCTGTAATTACCAGGGTCTGATTTATCACATTTCTTAAAGAGGGGGGGTTTCGTTTGCTAATTTTCAATCCTGGGTTACTTTATCCTGGTTTAGTGAGGCTTGAAAAAGAACTACAAGGATAGGGGACAGTTCACTGCTTAGTTCTTTAAATAAACATAAGGCAATTCATCTGGGCCAGTATCTTTCTAGTCTACAGTTATGTTACCTATTTCTTCCATTTTATTTAAATTTATAAAAATGTTCTTGTCGCCTGATGCCGAAAATGTTGATGCAAAATATGTGTTGAGGATATTAGCTTTGGTCTCATTATCATTAAGACTTATTATCTAAACCTTTTAGTGTTGCTATTCCTGTAGGTTCCATTTTTTAAAACAGATTTAATAAATGTCCATATGTTTTTATTGTTATCTTTAGAAATTACATTATTCATATATTCATTTTGGAGGTTTCGACTAAGTTTTTGTGTCTGTGTATCTTTTTTAAAAAAATTGGTAGCCTTATATTTCTTAAATAAGTTCTCTTTGTCTTTGCAAAGTGTTTTTATTTTATTTTTTAAATGTCGAATTGAACCAGCATTTATTAATTTTATGTTGTGTTAGTTTTGTTGGAACATTCTTATCCATATTAGTTTTTAGATTAGCTTTTAGATCTTTCCTATTTTTTTCCACTGGGCTCTTTGTGCTAAATTTGCTTAGGAAATTTTGTGGGAAGTTAGCCGCTGATTGATGTAGTTTTATTGAATTACATTTATTCCAAAGATATATTGTTCCTCTAGGTATCTGAGATATTTTAGTTTTTATTTTATTGGTTACTGTTGCGTACTGGGTTCTGGATAAATGAAGACGAAGTCTGTCTCGACCCTTGTCGATGTATAATTAAAGTCTTTTATAAGTCAGCAATACAATTACATCCACAGATTCTTGTACACAAAGGTATAGTCTTACAATGCCACTTACACATAAGTGCATATTCTCACTGCTAATCTAGACACTCGAGCACACTTGGATAGTGTACCAGATAAAGCTACGTGCTGTATCTCCAATGGCTAGTCCTAACTCTCTACTAAAAACCTCTCTCTACTACTATGGCCGTACTCTCCTGTGAGTGTCTCCCCACACCACACCATATAATATATATAGCCCAACTGTATTCTTTAATAACATCACGCGTGACTACAACTACCAATATTATGTCTTAGTGAACTCTTCTCCAGTCACTACTTGACCAGAGCTCACAACTATGTCACAACAACTATTCGCAGTGATTCTCATACCTTGACCGTTACCCTTACAATATCATGGTCTGACAGTCCAAGAATAATTTCGCAGTCTATCACTAATCCTGGTCTATTTTCGAGTGTTTTATTTTTGCTTGCTGATTTTTTAAAATTAAAAAAAACTATTTGTTCTAGGTTTATAGTTTTAATAGTTTCTATAAATTGTTTGATGGTGTTCTATGGCACAGTTAATCTAATCTATGTCCGGATAATTAAAGATTGTTGTTAAACTTCTAAAGTTATTTAATGTAAGGCAAACTAATTGCGTGAAGCGACATCGAGCCTATGTTTTGCTGTTCGTCCGTTGACAAGAACCACTCTCATCAAATAAGTCTTGTGCTTAGTCCTCTGGTGGTTTATTAACCCACTTTTGATCGCAATTATCATATAATACTTTGGAATCCCGACAGATTGTGCATTAGTTCAGCCATCAAAGAGAATTTACTCATATTTAATTGGCAATATTAAGACATCACGAGTTCTTTCCCCTGTAAATCTGTTCGATGGTGCCATTCAACAAATATTGAGTTTTGACAAGAATGTAGAGTGTTGTTCTGATGCATTCTCTTAACAATTTTACAGGCAAGTAATAAGCATTATTGTGTAAAAAAGTTATCTTTGTGTTGTATTTCTAAATTAGAATTAATTGCTTTATGTATAATTTCTAATTTACTCTTGGTTCTTTTATCCTTTAGTATTTCAAGGTTTAATGACTTAACTATTGGTGTTTTTCTTGTCAGTTTTGAATATTCTCCAGTAATGAATCTGGCAGCACTTTTTTTAAATTTGTTCTAATTATCTATATTTTCTTTGGTGGATGGGTCCCATACAGAAGATGCCTATTCTAGTTTAGGTCTCACCAAGGTGAGGTAGCATTTTAGTTTTATATCTTTGTTACATTTGTAAAAGTTTCTTTTTATAAAGCCTAACTTACTAAGGTTTTGTTTGATTTCTTAATAACTTCATTGACATGGGGAATCCAAGATAGTTTCTCATAAAATTTTGCATCTTTAGTGTGGGTTAGTTCTTTTCCATGCATGAAGTATTTTGATTTTTTTTTCTTTTCTTTTTCTTTGCTACTCTTAGCAGTTGACATTTTCCTGGGTGGAAGGACATTGACATACTCATTAAAATTTAGTTTCCCATTTTATTAATTACACAGTATATAATACACAGTCACGGTAATTTTTTGAGTTAAAGTAAAGATGGATAATTTTTAATCTCCAATTATAACTTTGCATTGAATTTGTTAAAAAAATTAACGGATTGAAATAATATTTTTTGTTTACAATATTAAAATTATTGGGTGTTAAGGCTTTAAGCGACCAGGTGAGAAAAATCACGCTCATACCTGGAGAGTTCATATGTATTCCGTGACCTAATTTCGTATTTGTAAATTGATCGAAGGTAATGTTAAAAAAAAAAGTTGAACAATTTTGATTTTATTCTTAATTTTTGTCACTTTCATTTAAATGGATTCTATCTGTCGACATATTTGACTGTGATACGATAAACATCTCACTCTCACAAGTTTGTAACTACTATTTTAGTTTTAGTCACCAAACCTTGGCAGGTGGGTAAGTTTCTAAACAAAAGTAAAGCCATGAAACCCGGAAACAAACGTTTAAAGTTTACCGATTTTCGATAGTGGCAGTGGCCTAAAAATGCTTTAACCCCCGACGGTTTTTGATCCAGTAACTTTTTTTTTTCAGAGTTAAGTAACAAGTAAGCATCACTTCAATATTTGAGTATTAAATCATACTGAAAAGTGATAATTGAATATGTGCTCATAGCCCCCCTTCCTTTTCAAGTCTTTTCCCACAAAAAGTAAAATTAAATTGATAAGTCTAGTTTAGACTAGGTAGGAAGTGTCCACAGCATTTCACTTTCACATGTGAGGTTTTTTAAACATTAAAAAATGTATCTTGAATTATTGAATCAATGATACTTTAGTTCATAGTAAGATAAGATGACTTTATTTTGTGGGATGTTTGTCGTAGCAGCAGACACTACTGCCATGCCTTGGCCTTGGCCTTAGCCTTAGTCCCCAGTGGCCAGTGCCTTACTCACTTACTCAGATTTAATAATGATGTTTTTAAAGGCCTACCACTACTAGACTTACTTAGGCTCGTAGGCTTAGGCCAAAAGTGGGCATGTTTACCCTTTTTTAAATTTTTTAAATTGAAATTTTATAAATCCTTTTAATTTGAATTTGATGCAATTTTAAATGTATTCTTTCATGATTCACAACTAATCATACTCATACATAGTATTCATAGGCATGTTTCAAAGTGATAAATAAGTTATAAATTATTTCTTCAGTTTAAATCATGGGGCTTGCTGAGACATCGACAGCATGGATGATATCCTTCTTTCTGATGTTTATTGGTAAGTAACTGAATTATTTGGTTAAAATCTAATTTAGAAAATAATTTAATAATTAAATCACTCATCCCAAGAGTTATATATAGTTATTGATTTCAGAAAGATCATTACATTTAATGGATTAACCAATAATTTGTTAGCCCTAGGTGAAATACAGTTGAGGAGCTTAACAAAGCATCTTTCAAAATCAGCTAGATTCAGATATCTGGATATTTATGTTCATCCTTAACAGCAATAAAGTTACATATAACATCAATAATGATTAAGAACTGTGGATGTTCATGTTAATTATTAACATCAATTAAGTTACATTTAACATCAATAAATTTACATATAACATCACCTATATTGAGAATGTGAATGTGATCGCCAATAGCTAATGTTCCCTTTAAGCTACGCGACCATGCCAATATATGACTGTCGACACGCAGCAGTTTAGAATTACATGGCAGAAAATTTTGATATATTAATATAATATCTTTGTTTATGGGGTGTAAAATTTTGCCTGTAAATGTATGCTGTACAACTTGGCACATGGGTTTGTTATTTTACGCACAATTTAACATTGAGGGAACTTTGCCAATAACGTCATTTAATTTAACCTCTTTCTGCCAGGATTCTTCATGATGATAGCCGCAGTGGCCTCCTCTTACATGGCAGCCTCCGACATCATTCCAAACAGGGAGCGACACATTGGCTTCTGGGATATGTGCGATGACACCTTGACCTATGGCTGCAAGGACATGACAGAGTACCTTCATTATCTGGGTCAAGGTTATGGTGAGGTCTTGTTTATATACATACCGAATACCTTAAAATGACTCAATCTTACCAAACATAAAATAATATTCGATTATTGCTTTGCGAAATTTTAAAACCGATTAACTCTTTCAGAACCGACAATCAGATTTCTGGTTATTGTTTAACAACCCTCCTAAAAACTAAAAAGTCATACACAAATCATAGACCCTAAAAAGTCCTACACAACAAATCATATACACTAAAAAGTCCTACACAACAAATCATATACACTAAAAAGTCCTACACAACAAATCATATACACTAAAAAGTCATGCACATAAAATCATACTCAACATTAAGTCTTACCCAACATGTAGTTAACAAAATCCTCACCTCTTTGGTTGCTGCTCATGAAAAACTTGATTTCAGTTCAACTTCATCTTGGGACTTGAAAAAAACTTATCCTGTACATTGTGGGTTAGTCTGAATATCATGTCATGTTTGGTGGAGATATATTTAAATTAAATAAAACCTGTCTGTATGTCATGTCCAGTGTTTCATAACCTCAAAAAATGCTTGAAAACTATTACTTAGTATAGTAAATGTGTAAAAAAAATGCTATAAAAAAATTCACTTTCAAAGTTGTTTTCGCTAACCATGCAGTGTGATATCAGTTTTTTAATTCAACATTTTATCATGTAATTTTACATTTTGGTGTCGGAACCTTGTTGTGATTGTTGGTGTAATAGAAGTAACACTAAAACTTGACAAAAATTACTCTATTGTAAATCACCCATCCCCAGTTTGCTCCCTTGTTTTAATGGCGTTTATATTTTACTTGTTTTTCTCAGACTGGGTCCACGGTTGCCGTGCTTTGGTCATCATTGGAATAATCATCGAAGGCTTCTCTGCAATCATTTCCCTCTACATGGCCTACATGGTGTCAGGAACACATCTTGGCAACTTGATCACGGCTGGGGGGAACATTGTGTCGGGTATGTCACATGTCGGCATCTAAAACTGAAAATATTTTAAAAGCATTTTTAAAAAGTTTAGAAAAGTATTTTAATATTTATTTATTTATTTAAATGACAACAGCTCTGACACACACATGCACACTTTCTTATGCTGCTGTGGCCATGCCATATATATATATATATAACATGATTATTAGAGAGAAGAAATTCACACTTGTAAAAGATGTTTAACAAAATAAGGTTTTAAATAAAACCTTTTATTTTTGTGAATATTAAACTAGGGCTGGCACTCATTAAATTATTTTGTTTGTTTAATCAGGAAAGTTAATTGATTAATTTTTTTATTTTGATTTATGTACATTTATAACGAACATATAGATTCCATTAAGTTGCGATTCATTATCTTGAGAAATCGGTTAAGTCGTGGTAATTTCATGTCTCCCAAATTTTGTGACTAACACAGCAAATTTGTTCTGCTACGCAAGAAATAAGGAAGAAAAACTTTTTGTTTGCGTATGCACGTCTAAATAAATAATTATAATACTTGTTAAAAGTATGCAACAAAAAATATAAAATATTTATTTAATTTTGGAAATAAAAAGTGTTAAAAAAATTCTTAAATTTTAATCAAACTTAAAGCGATCAAATTAATTTCAATCAATAACATTTTTTAAAAGAAAAATTGATTAATTAATCATTAATTTCCGCAGCCCTAAAAAACCTCCAAACATTTTTATTATGCACAAAATGTTAAAACAAAAAAATTTGCACCTAGCACACCAAACTGTTTGAGTCAAATTTTTTTACTCTCTTTATTTCAAATCTGGGTTAATAAAAGACCATTAGTGCCATCTAAATCATGTTACTCACCAAAACAGCTTAAGTTATTGTTATTGCTGTCCTGCGTCATTCAGTGAATCAGTCAATCAAATATATATAACTTTTAATGATCAGTGTTCAAGAGACTAGAGATTTAAAGATCTTGTATCCCAATAGCCTTAACTTTATCATGATTCCTTCTACATGCACCTTATTATCAAGTACTATGTTACCAGTTAGAAGAAATCAATGTATGTTAAATGTTGTTTTTCTCTCCTCCTCTTCCAGTGATCTTCAATCTGATTGGTGGAATAGTCTTTCTGGTCAATGCCATGGATGTCCTGGAGACGACACTCGAGATGGACTCTGACCCCTCATGGTCCTTCGCCCTCTTGATCATCGCCCAGGGCTTCTATCTCATCTCCGCCGTCCTCCTCATCTTTGACGCCTGCACATCTAATTAATGCCCCTGTTCACCTGGTGTGTGCATGTTGAGAGCAAGAATGTAGAGATAGTTGTACAAGTGAAATTTCTTACAGGGATCTTAAGTCAGTGAACAAATTAGACATTGTGGGAAGGGGGAGAGGGGATCAAGCTGACCTTTGCCTAACTGATGTGGGCCAGAGAAAATACCAGGCTGACAACTTCATTCATAGGTTTAAATCGGCAGCAGTCTTTTGTTTTGCTATCAAGGTTTTTACATAGAACATGTATAGATATTTCTCTACATAAACTAAATCCTGTTTTAACATGGAATATCAGTAGCGTATCTAGGGATTTGGGGGCCCGGTGGGTTTGGTCTCTTTGGGGGCCCTTGCATAAATGGTGATGGCCTAATATTTTAATGTTAAAATAAATTTAGGTCACTCCTTTGGGGCCTGCCCTCACGTGCAGTGTTGCTAACTCCTGGGAAATTTTCCAAAGTGTTGGGATTTTTTAGCCAAATTTATAGAAATGGGAATTTGGGAATATTTGAGGATTTGGCCTTAAATATGGGAATATTTGAGGATTTGGCCTTAAATATGGGAATATTTGAGACTGACAAATTTTTAACATTAAATACTCACTTGATTGACAATAAAATAAAATTTATTTGAAACATTCTCATTTTCAAATATGAAATACTTTTTTTAGTTTCCGGGGAGGGGGGGGGGCGCGTTGGCGTTGTCACATCATATTTGTTTATTTTTAGTGTGTCTAGGTTTTTTTATTTTGGATCGAGGTGTTTATTTTTATGTGTTGGCTAAGTTTTTTAAAGCGCTATTTGTGAAATCATATTTGTTTAATTTTAGCGTGTCAGGTTTTTTTTATTTCGGATCTAGTTTTTTTGACATGTTGGCTAGGTTTTTCCACGCTTTAACAACAGGATTTTATGCATGTGGGAATTTTAATTCTAATTTGGAAACTTTTTTGCTCCTGCCTGGGAAAAGTTGGCACCATGATTTTGCAACACTGCTGACTTGGGGGCCCGGGGGGGGGGGGCATTTGAATTTGGACCCTTCTACCCCTCCCCTAGCTATGCCACTGTGAAACATGTAGAATGTAGATAGTTGTCTTCATAAACTAATGCTGTAAATACTGATCTTGTTTCTCCTTACAGACTTTGTCTAATATTTTTAGAGTTTTCTCTTCGAAGTTTTTGTTATCAGAGCAACAAAAAGGCAGGGGATGAAAACTGCTGGATTTGTTAAAATTACACAGACGTTTGTTTTAAAAATATTTCAGAAGGATTTTTTCTCTTGATGTCAATCTCTTTCTCTCAAAAATTGTAGACGTTTTTATTGAGAGGAAGAAAAACAACACATCTCATTGTTTGGGAAAAATATTAACTATGAATTTTTAAAAAACTATTACTTGCTCAATATATGTAAACATTCCACTGTATCAATTGAAACAAAATTAATTTTTTTTTTTTGAGTGTGTATAAAGAGGGCATCAAATTGAGCTGAATTCAAGCTGAAAATCTGATTTAAAATTATTTTTTAATGTGCTGAAACTGATGACGTTTATAAATTTCAGTTCTAAGTTTATTTTTATGTGTCGTCTGTTCTAGTTAATACCAACAAAAAATTCAAAATTTTGATAAGTGTTTCCCCACTATGTTAATAAAACAATTTCTGTATATCAGAGAAGCTTAAGAGTATGTGAAATGGAAGGGCTTTAGGTTAATCAAATCCTTGAAATGTTTTTTTTTCTTTAAATCAGTCAACCATGAAAAAGATATTACTAGAATGTTTGTTGACTTAAAGGCTGATTATCTGTTTTAAATCAAACCATTATTAATTTTTAGAAAATTCTGATTGATAAAAAATTCATCTGATATTAGCAAAATGTCTACTGATTATTTTTTTTTAGTTAAATGATGAATTGTTTATAATGTATTGGACATAGCTCATCTTATCTATAAGGGAACTATCCTAGAATTCCAGACTAAGCTATTCAAGAAAAGAAAATGCAGATTACTTTCATATTCAAAGAGCAATACCAAAAATTTCTTTCCTTAATTCTGCTAAAAACAACATTCCAATCAGAGTGTGAATATTTTGCCAACAATTTTTCTGACTGATACAAATTAAAATATGCTAATGCTAACTAATTTGATTCAAATCGATTCCAATATTACTAATTGTACCTATTTATTTTTTGGGGGAGATGCATTTGATTAATTTCTTGATTTTTGGTCTTATAATGATTATATTTCTCTATCACATCTTTATCCAATACATTGTAAGTGTATATACATAAAGTATGTAGTATGAAATGTTTAAATTTGTTATTCTTAGATTTGTATGAATATTTTCTTGGAGTTTAGTTTACCTACACATGTTTTTGTCAAGAGATTATTGTGTGTAATTTTCCGTTTAAATCAGTAAAACCCAGAATGTAAAAAACTGCTGTTACACCATCTTCAGTACATGTCAACTGTGAGAAGAAGAAACACAAAATTGATTTCAAATCCAGACGTTTCGCTCTAAATTAAATTTTAATAAAATAAAACTTCAGATTTTCCATCAAAGGCAACATTCATGTACTTTTAGATCATGCATCATCATCCAGTAGCTATATTGGAAAAGTATTGCCTATTGATCATGTGTTGCCTATTGATCATGTGTTGCCAATGATCATGTGTTTCCCACTGATCATGTGTTTCCCACTGATCATGTGTTGCCCACTGATCATGTGTTGCCCACTGATCATGTGTTGTCTATGGATCATGTGTTGCCTATTGATCATGTGTTGTCTATGGATCATGTGTTGCCTATTGATCATGTGTTGTCTATGGATCATGTGTTGCCTATTGATCATGTGTTACCTATTGATCATGTGTTGTCTATGGATCATGTGTTGCCTATGGATCATGTGTTGCCTATTGATCATGTGTTACCTATTGATCATGTGTTACCTATTGATCATGTGTTGCCTATTGATCATGTGTTGCCTATTGATCATGTGTTACCTATTGATCATGTGTTACCTATTGATCATGTGTTACCTATTGATCATGTGTTGTCTATTGATCATGTGTTACCTATTGATCATGTGTTGTCTATGGATCATGTGTTGTCTATGGATCATGTGTTGTCTATGGATCATGTGTTGCCTATTGATCATGTGTTGTCTATGGATCATGTGTTGCCTATGGATCATGTGTTGCCTATGGATCATGTGTTGCCTATGGATCATGTGTTGCCTATGGATCATGTGTTGCCTATTGATCATGTGTTACCTATTGATCATGTGTTGCTTATTGATCATGTGTTGTCTATGGATCATGTGTTGCCTATTGATCATGTGTTGCCAATGATCATGTGTTGTCTATGGATCATGTGTTGCCTATTGATCATGTGTTGCCAATGATCATGTGTTGCCAATGATCATGTGTTTCCCACTGATCATGTGTTGCCCACTGATCATGTGTTGCCCACTGATCATGTGTTACCCACTGATCATGTGTTGCCTATTGATCATGTGTTGCCCACTGATCATGTGTTGCCCACCGATCATTTGTTTCCCACTGATCATGTGTTGCCCACTGATCATGTGTTGCCTATTGATCATGTGTTGCCCACTGATCATGTGTTGCCCACCGATCATTTGTTTCCCACTGATCATTTGTTTCCCACTGATCATGTGTTGCCTATTGATCATGTGTTGCACGCTGATCATGTGTTGCCTATTGATAAGGTGTTGCCCATTGTTCATATGTTGACTATTGATCATGTATTGCCCATTAATCATGTCTTATCCACTTACCTTTACTTTTAGGATCACCAGTAAACTGTATATATTGTGTATATATTTCCATTTCCTATTCGTTCTCGTCAATAACATTTGCAAGGCAAAAAAGTCATATTTTTATATCCATTTTATTACCCAAACTACTTGAACATTCCATAATGTTATAGAACAGTTTATGCCACAAAAGTTGAAGCATTAGTTCTTTAAAATGATTGGCTTATATTTTGATATACCACCTTGTATAGAAATAAACAATCTCAAAATTAAGTTCTGTACTTTACTTTTGAGCTCAATGTTTTTATTTTTGTTTGTTCTCCCTGTCTGTTTATTTTATGAGATGTAATACCTAAAAATGTGTTCCCCAGAGGGAATTATAGCTATGGACATTGAAATTGTTGTATATACATTTATTTTTCTGTATGTTTCAAACTCAAATGCTGCCAGATTTATTACTGGAGATTATAAAAACTGATAAGAGTAACACCATTAGTTAAATAATTAAACACAGACACACTAGACACTCGGATTGTCCTAGGGCTAAAAACACTTTTCTTATTTCGTGTCCAAGAACAAACATACAAATACGATCTTCGCGTCTGGAATTAGGGCGTGGAATGAGTTGCCAGGAAAACCAAAAACACTATCAACATTTAAAACTCCAATGAAAATTAAATACAAGGCAAAAACCACGGATAAGCGTAGGACGCTAAAATCTTCTGCCTAAAAGGAGCGTCGTAATAGATAATATTTAATTTTCAATCTATTTTGAAGGGCTTTATTTAAACATTTTACATTTAAAATTTATTTGAGGCCAGATATAATTTTATACCAGTCAAATATCTCCATTTAGATATAGTTGTTCGGTAGATAGTAGATATAGTTGTTCGGTAGGCCAGATGTAGCCCCGGTGCCTTGAGTCATTATCATTCCGTTTTATTTGAAGTGATGAGAAATGTATCTAAATTATTTTATTTAATGCATGGATGATTGTTACGTATTAGATCTATATTTAAAAAAAAAATATATACATGTATTATAAAATCTTATGCGGGATGGAACAAATGAAGACAAGTTAAACTCGTGTAGATTGTTCGAACATTACAAGATGTTTCCGTTGAACGAAGGTATATCGAGGTGAGAAATTTAATCACATGTACATGGTGCAGAATGGAACACCCTAGTGAGAAATAGCAAGTCGGGTGTCGGACCTCCGTAGCCTGTGTGTCCACTCGGCTCCCCATTAACCGATTAAGACATTACTATTTCAGGAGTCGAGGGAAATACTCATAAATCATGTCCCGCAATTAGGTCAGATGTTTTGTCAGGGAATGCAACATTTAGGGGTGGGGGAGGGTAGGCAACCGCTCATCTTCAATTAAGTGTAATTTTTCTCGATCTTTATCATTCTGTCCTTAAAAATTATCTGCTAACTGTCTTAGCTATACAGACGCTCCTTCTATCTATACAGAAGATTATTGCGTCCACAGCTCATGCGGGTTTGTTGGAAAGTGAGGCAGCGCTCATAGCCTACGGCAATGAGGGTTCCACGCATAACCAGCCCCCTTTGTTTCCCTAACCATGATGTTAGGTCCCCAATCGGAGCTGGGTGGACTCAGGGACACCTTGGCTCCGGGAACAATCCCTACCTTCACAGGGATTTACAATAGGCATACTATTTTTGACCATTTTATCCCCGTCACAAACTGTCACAAATCTTGGAGCCCACCCTCCTAAAGTACGGTACACTATTTTTGACCATTGTATCCCCGTCACAAACTGTCACAAATCTCGGACCCCACCCTCCTAAAGTACGGTACACTATTTTTGACCATTTTACCCCCATCCCCGTCACAAACTGTCACAAATCTTGGAACCTACCCTCCTAAAGTACGTCACACCATTTTTGACCATTTACCCCCATCCCCGTCACAAACTGTCACAAATCTCGGACCCCACCCTCCTAAAGTACGTCACACTATTTTTGACCATTTTACCCCCATCCCCGTCACAAACTGTCACAAATCTTGGAACCTACCCTCCTAAAGTACGTCACACTATTTTTGACCATTTTACCCCCTCCCC
>MUZC01002955.1:141471-155842 GCA_002072015.1 Radix auricularia
GCACACTATTTTTGACCATTTTACCCCCTCCCCCGTCACAAATCTAGTGACCCCACCCTCCTAAAGTACGGCACACTATTTTTGACCATTTTACCCCCTCCCCCGTCACAAATCTCGGACCCCACCCTCCTAAAGTACGTCACACTTTCGATACATTTTTTTTGCTAACAAAATAATTAAAATTTAATTTTAATATAAAACACCATGTGTTATCCACTTCCCTTATCTGTTACAGACGCTACTTCTATACAGAAGATTATTGCGTCCTACGCTTATCCATGGTTTTTGTTTAGTCCTGCATTCTCATTAGAGTTTTAAATAATGATAAAGTGTTGGCTTTTCCTAACCCTTATTTAAATATCTGCGGTCATGTGTGAAGCTCTTGTAGGTGTTACGAAGTATTGAGGACTTGGTAGGACTTGTCTTCCAGCGAAACGATCTCGCCTTCTTGTTCCCGGGTTAAGGTTCGTGGGTGGTCGTTACGACGGTCAGTTCGTTGAAAGCAGTTTCAACATTGTAGAGAGTTGTCCTGTAATTAATGTAACCGACATGTGCAATATTTGGTAGTCGGAAATATGGTTAGCGTGTGGATAATGGATTGATGGATCAGTCGCATATTTGGTAGTTGAGAGAATGGTGAAGGTGTTAATGATGGACGGGTGTAACAGAGGGCTCTGACAGTGGCGTCACTAGGCGGTGCGATTGGGGCGGGCCGTCCCGGGTGATACCATCAGGGGGTGACACCAAAATGTAAAAGTCTGTATAATCCCGTTTTTTTTTGCACTGGATAACTTAGATGTGTTCTATGGGTTTTATCGTGAGGGGGGTGACACCAACGCTAGTGACGCCTCTGCGTATGAATTTCTTGGTTATTTTTATAATCTTCTTCAAAATGGTGCAGACTTTTAAATGAAGAAACAAAACATTAATAAAACAATTGTCTTGATGTGAACCACATGATTGCCAATTTTAGCTTTAATTGTAGTGTTTGTCACATGATAATAATTTGCATATTAGTTATTGAAAGAGATCAAGTGACGAGAGAACGCTAGGGGGCGCTAGTGAAAGAGAGGCAGTGAGTTGAGTGGCAGTTGATTGGTTGGAATGTGTGCAGGAACATGGCAGTAAGCCAGACTGATTTCACTAATGTGTATATATTTCTAGTGTTGGATTAAAGTTAATAAGTTACAAAAGACTTGTGTGTTGTTGATGCAAGTTGCTATTTGTCAGTGCACGCCTACAACAGTGGAAAAGGCCTAACTAGAACCGTCACAGAAGACAAAACAGTTACAGTGTTGTTGTTTTTATTTAAACTAAAAAAAAAGTTTTAATATCCTTTAAAGGAAATTAAAAAAAAAAAGTATAAGGAGGCGATGGGAAAGGGAAGTAAGACAAGCATCTAAGCCGCGAATGAGCCGATGTAATGGGAGATAATAGGCGCCGGTACACTCCACCTCATCAAAAATGGATGTCCAGCACTGGCTCTGATCCACCGTGGCGTTCCCAGCCCACACCATTAGCCGAATGGCAAGCCGGTGTGTGTGTGTGTGTGTGTGGTGGTGGGGGTGGGGGGAGTGTGGATTATTTGTATAAGCAAGTTGGCGAGCTAACTCAAATTCAGGGGCGTAACAGACAGAGAATAAGGCGTTGTTCCTGATGAAACAATGAGTTTAATTAACTGCAGTTAGATTGTCAAATTATAATTGCTCTATAGATACCGTTAGATTGTAAAACAATATCTTCAATTAGATCGTAAAAATGTAACCACAATAACTGCAATTACATTGTACAACAATAAAACAATAACTTCAATTAGATTGTAAAATAGTACACACAATAACTTCAATTTGATTTTATAACACTAACACATTTTAGGTTGAAATTATTGCTTATTTTTAAGTATAGGTAATTTATGACACTTAAAACTAAAAAAAAATGGTTTACGCAATGGGTCAAATCACGGAGATCAGGGTAAGTAAACCAATCCTTGTTTTCAGCCTTGTAATTGTAGCCATGTGAACAAAACTATGTTTGGAAGGATGTGTGATAATGGTTTTATTTGAAATTACCACTATGTAAAAACAAAATTAAAAAAAAATCAAGGTCAAAAGAAGGCAAGAGCCCAAGAAAACGAATGGTCCCTCGTGTGAAGTTTGTCATTCGTCTTGGCCCGTGGGGTCATTAACGGTCACTTTAATGGTGTGATAAAATGAAATGTTATTTCATTGTTGTTATTAGCAACCATTTAAGCCCAGCAACAATCATATCAAAATCATTCAACATATTTTCAAGACACAAATACATCTAGACGCATTGGATTATTCGGATGAGAGAAAGTGAGATAGATAGATAGATAGATATATAGATAGATAGATAGATAGATAGATAGTTAGATAGATAGATAGATAGATAGATAGATAGATAGATAGATAGATAGATAGATAGATAGATAGATAGATAGATAGATAGATATATTATTCTTTCTAATATAGAAAGAAAAATATATAGATAGATAGAGAGAGCATATTTCAGACTGTTTGATTAACTCCCATCAACTCGCTTTTGAGTTGAGATCGAAAGTAGACCTTAAATGTTCTGTAGGAACGAGCTAAACATAAACAAAGCATTATTATAACTATTTAGAAAATTGTCTTGAAAGATATTAACCATAAAAAACAACAACAAAGATTTGCTGTCACACGTGAAACTCTCTACAGATTTGATACTAAAATATAAAGAGTATGACACGTGAAATATGTTCAGATTTCATACTAAAATATAAAGAGTATGAAACGTGAAATTACATTGATCAAGGATTTTTTTAAAGAATATATTCTTAGCTTACTTACACCAAAGACACAACTGACCACTCTGACGTCAGTGAATGAATCTTTCATTGATTGATCTGCGCAAGCCAAACCCCCGCACGATGCCCTCCCCCACCGAAGTTACGCCACTGACAATGCTCCTATTATCGGGAATGGGACATTTGGGGGATCTTCTGCCAAGGACTAGGGGAGATAAACAAAATAAAAATCAACAAAAGTTGGAGAGGCAAAGATAACCCTGACTAATATTTTATGTTTGGGGGGATGTTGGCTGTGCTGACGGTCAACATGTGTTCACATTAAGAATGGCTCCAGTTATAGCCACGTATACATGTGGGTAGAACATGCCATCGTTTGGTGCAATGACTTGAGGATATATCACTTTAGTTTGCACTTCTCATTTTGTGGTGTGCCTCGTGGATATACATCTTTACTTGGGACATGTCGTTATGACTATGACGTTTGGATAGAGCTCAGTCCGTAACACAGACTTCGGATGTCCAGTCTCTGTGGCTACCATGTGCTTACGACTGTGGCTACCATGTGCTTACTACTGTGGCTGTTTCTAATTACTTATTAATCGTTTGGTGACGTCAGTGCTGGATTAAAGTGCAAGAAATGACGTCATTTAGAGGAGACTTTGGTTTGTTAATGAAAGACAGGTAACAACATAAACCACGTTATTGTGATATTATGTGCCTGCAGAGGTGTCACTAGGGTTGGTGTCACCCGGGGCGGTAGCTCATGGTGTCACCCCCCTCACGATTTAACCCATAGAACTCCTCCGAGTTTTCCAGTGCCAAATAACGGGAATATATAGAATTTTACTGTCTGGTGTCACCCCCCTGATGGTGTCAACCGGGGCGGCCCGCCCCCACCGCACCCCTAGCGATGCCACTGTGTGCCTGGTATTTATATAATTAGAGTGACATAATGCTAACCAGTAAATAATATTAGAATTTTGGTGATACAGTTTGTCGATTTTAAAACGTTGAAATCTATATATATATAAGACGCATTTGTTGTCCGTCTGTCTGTCTGTCTGTCTGTCTGTCTGTCTGTTCCCTAATAACTCAAGATCCAGACAACCCAGTAAAGTAAAATTTGGTAAACGTACACACAATTATATGGGGAAGGTTCTTAAATAGGTTTCGTTCCATAAATTCACACTCATGGGCGCCGGGGGCCCAAAAACTTTTTTTTTCTTATTTAACCTTTATAAAAAATGAAAATCAACAATTTTTCTATTTCTCGAGCAGGCAGAAGCATGAAATTTTAGGAAATTGTTGAGTACACTTCTGCAATGGTAACAGGCAAAAATATATTTATATTTCCTCTTTATGGGGGCTGGGGGCCCAAATGTAGTTTTTTCCCTTATATGAACTATATATAAAAACTGAAAATCACCATTTATCTTATTTTACGGATAGGTAGAAGTATGAAAATTGGGCAAGTTGTTAAGTACGCTACCCCGACGATATTTTGCGAGAAATAATTTTAAACTTCCCACTCATGACGAGCCGGGGGCCCAAATGTAGTGTGTTTTTTTTGTACTAATGTATGCTATATAAATACTGAAAATCCCCCATTCGACTATTTGCCGTGTAGGTAGAAGAATGAAACTTTGGGAAATTGTTAAGTACACTCTCCTAACACTAATTTGCAAAAAAGAATTTTAAACTTCCTACTCATTTGGGGCCAGGGGCCCAAATGTAGTTTTTTATTCTATTAAAAACTCACTGATCACTTATTCTCAAATTTACCGTGTAGGTAAAACCATGAAACTTTTGGAAATTCTTGAGCATACTCTCCCGACAATAATGGCAATCGTTCCTTAAATTCCCACTCATGGGGGCCGGGGGCCCAAAAACGTTTTCCCCCTTATTTGAGGTATATAAAACTGAAAATAACTAATTCTCCTATTTCCCGAGTAGGCAAAAGCATGAAATTTTAGGATATTGTTTAGTACATTTCCCAAATTATCACAGGCGAAAATATATTTCAATTATCACTCTCTGGGGTCCAGGGGCCCCAAGTGTTTTTTCCCCTATATGAGCTATATAAAAATTGAAAATCACAATTTCTCCTATTTCCCGTGTAGGTAGAAGCATGAAACTTTGGCAAGTTGTTAAGTACGCTACCCCGACGATATTTTGCGATAGAGAATTTTAAACTTCTCACTCATGGGGGGCCGGGGGCCCAAATGTTGTTTTTTCTTATATTAGAAACAAACTCATCACCAGTTCTCCAATTTACCGTGTCGGTAAAAACATGAATCGTTTAGACTTTATTGAGGAGACTCTCCTGGCAATAATGGCTTTCTTTTTCATGGGGTGCTGTGGGCCCAAATGTACTTTTTTTTCTTAAATGAGCTATATTAACAAAATTCAGACAACGAAATATTGTGAAATTTAGTTAACGTATACGACATTACATAATGAAGTTTCTTAACTAGATTTCGTTTAAATTTCCCGCTCATGTGGGGCCGGGGGCCCCAAAACGTATTTTACTTAGATGGGCTATATAAAAATTGAAAATTACTAATTCTACTATTTCTGATTAGGTGGAAGCATGAAATTTGAGGAAATTGTTGAGTACACGCCTGCAGTGGTAACAGGTGAAAAAATATTTAAATTATCACTTACTGGGAGCTGTGGGCCTAAATGTAGTTTTTTTTTTTACTACTACACGCTATATAAATACAGAAAATCACCCATTCTACTTTTCCCATGTAGGTAGAAGAATGAAACTTTGGAAAGTTGTTAAGTACACTCTCCTAACGCTAATTTGCGAAAAAGAATTGTGTACGCTTCTACAGAAAGCCTTATTTAAAACCTGTGAGAAGCCGGGTACTTGCCTCTAGTATAAATATAAGGCACGACTGTTAAAATAATGCATCAATTTTAATAAACCCTGTAAACAAAGGTCAAGTTACCATGACGATGTTCCGTGCAACAATAATTGTGTTCAGAGTTCCTTGTTTAGCAGTATTCATTCTTCAATCGCCTTGTTACGTAATCTGGTGGGTCACCTTGTTACGTAATCTGGTGGGTCGCCTTGTTACGTAATCTGGTGGGTCGCCTTGTTACGTAATCTGGTGGGTCGTCTTGTTACGTAATCTGGTGGTTAGGGACCGTCTTGTTACGTAATCTGATGGGTCGCCTTGTTACGTAATCTGGTGGTTAGGGACCGTCTTGTTACGTAATCTGGTGGGTCGCCTTGTCACGTAATCTGGTGGTTAGGGACCGTATGAAAGGGCAACTGTAAAATGTTAATAAATAATTATCTTATCTTATATTATTTTATCTTATCTTAACTTATCTTTTCCGTTTTGGAATATTACAGACGCTCATGCTATATAGAAGATTATTACGTCCTTTCCAAGGTTTGAGACTAGTCTTGAATTGCTCATAGAGTTTTAAATGATAATAGTGTGTTTGTTTTCTTGGTTTGTTCAATCAACCCATTCCTCACCCTAACGGCAGGTTTTGTCCGCGTTTGCTCCTGCGCATTAATTGAATAAATTAAGACACGTGTTTTTCATCACTATGTCTATCTTAGGGCTGTGTTCGGTTAAGTTGTGGTTGGGTTGTATTCCCAAGTTAGAATTTAAAGCATAAGAACGGATTATTACTACTTTGAACAAAATGGCGGGTGAGACTGCTATCAGGCTTATAATAAAGTAAATGTAAAAGACGTAATCTGGGTAAGGGTTATCCTGACCGGACGTAGCAAAAGAGCGAACGTTTATATTCGTTTTATTTGTGTATTGTAGGTCCGTTGAAAAAGGATCTTTGCCGAAACGTTCGTTGTTTTGTTACGTCCTGTCAGGCTAACCCTTACCCTGTTTACGTCTTTTCCATTTACTTTATTACTACTTAGCTCTTTCATCTCTTATATTTTAGGTTTATTAATTTAAGTTATTGATTTTCATTTCTGATTTTTTTTTCACAATTAATTAATCTTGCAGATCTTTTTAAAGATTTGTTCTAATTTTTCTGTCCTCTTTGTAAGGCAGCATTTTCGTTTTATGTTCTTATTACATTTGTAAAAGTTTTTTTTATTGTTTTTTTAAATTTATTTTTTTAAAATAAAGAATGAAATTTGTATTCATTTATATTTCTTTTCATCAATTTTGTGATTTCATGACATACTTTAATTTCTTATCATTAGTCCTAAGAACTGTGCATCTTTATTTTGGATTAGCTAATTTTGACGAATGAAATATTCTCAACAGTTGAAACTTGTTCTGGGGGGAAAGACTCTAATTCGTCCTCCATTTTTGTACCTCATCTTGGTCTTTTGTAAGATATCGTTGTCTTGTTCTTACATAATTGTTCTATAGATTATAAAATGTGAAGCCAATAAACCAACTTTTTTCCTGATGAGATGTTATTGGGTATATCATTTATGTCAATTAGAAGTGCAGTGAGGCTAGGACAGTTCCTGGTGGAACTCCTGAATTACTTTAATTGTGCTGTAAATAATTACAGTTTTTTTCAATGCTTTGCTATTATGAAATATTGAATCCACGGATTTTAAGGACTAGAGATATAAAAAAAAGTTAAAATGTTTGAGCAAACTAGAATGGTGAACTTTTTTTTTGCAAGTATAATAATATTTTTATTATAAGAATCTAATCCTTTTGGCTAGTCAAGACAATGTACAAGTGTCCGTCAAAAAAAGTACTTCACGCTAAAAACCTTTTTTTTTTTTTACTCCCTCTCCCCCTTGTCACAAATCTTGGACACCCTCCTAAAGTACGTCACACGTTCAAACAAAAATTATTTTTTAATTAACAAAATAATTTAAATTTAATATAAAATAGAGTGACATAACCTATGGCCAGAGCCCACTCCCCCGTCACAAACTGTCACACTTTCTTACACACCCCCCCCACTGGAGCGTGACATAGTTTATGGACGGCCCCCAGGTGATAACATCAACGGAAAAATGGACATTGCTATTTTAAGGCATAATTTAGACGAGTAATACATCAGATAAAATGCACAGGTAAAAATAGGTTTCAGAAGATTTGGTAAGTTTGTTTCGTGCGTTTCTAGGTTGAGTTAAATTTTGTCTTGCTCTTCAAAGAATCCATGGATTAAATTGTATCGCAAAACGACTACAACTTTGATTCGATAGGTAAGGGGGCTAAACAAAAATGAATTTTTTTTTAATGAGCTGGTTGCATCCCTTAGATCAGGTTTCTCAAACCGGTGTGGCTGGTAACTTCAGCTCGTGTCTCTCTGTTTATTTTGTTGATGTCGAATTTTTGTTAGCATTTCTGTTCAACTGCGGATTAAAATTTTATGTTTAAATTTCTAAAAGAAATTTTAATTAACTATTGTTTTTATTGTTGCAGCTGCAGTCATGATTTTGCTGCTATCAAATTCAAGCGTTCTTTCTTGATACTTTAATTGGTATTAGAGGCTAATATTCTTGCAAATAACAATTATGCTTTCAAATTAGATTTCATCAGCAGTGTTGGTATTTTGCTTTTAAAAAACAAACAAAGAAACATGTAATTAATTTTTTTACAGGGTTGATCGATTTAAAACTGTCAAAATATGACCTTTATAATTAACTGTCAAACCATGACCTTTATAATGAACTGTCCCCACATGACCCTTATATATATGTTGAGCTGGAAAACAACAACAATCGTTTAAAAAACTATCAAAAGTGGCTAACTCCATATATTATATAATTGAAAGAAGAAACAAAACTACAACAGATCTTGGCGATAAATTGCTTTGGGATATGCAAGGGGGCATGTCTGCACGTGACCACAAGTCGATACATAAAATATGTATCATGGCATGACAGCATTGAGTGACTGAGAGCCTGTCAGGGTTCATTTTCTTAATTGGAAAGTTGGGGGGGGGGGGCAGTGCCAATGAGAGTCGCCCAGTCCAAGTGCACGTTTTATAGCCGACGGTCATAGGTCGAAGGTCAAAAGGGAGGGTTTGATGGAAGCACCCCCCCCTAACCACATACATGTAAAAAACAAACACACTATCAAGCAACAGAAAAAAATTACCTTCGAGAGCTGAGAACCAATAAACAAACTCAACTTAATGAGAAGTAATCGTTTGAAAGTATCAGCCACTCACAAGGGAAGTCAATACATGACGTCATAATAGTATAACAGGAAGAAGACGTAGCGTTGCCAAAGAGGTGATGGTTGTGAAGATGTATTGACGTCTGCATTGATAATTTGTTCTATGTTTCATGAAAAAAAAAACCCAACATTTTTAAATGCTGGTTAAATGAAAATGGGTTTTAAAATCGTTAGCCTTAAATATGGCTACCACTGCAGTTATTGTAAATTAGTGATCATAAGAAATTACAGCATCGACGAGAACAAACAACCCGGTGGACGAAAGAATGGCAATGGATCATGACACATACAACAAACAGGCTCATAGCTGACAGTGGGTCATGGCACTGAGCACACATATACAACAAACAGGCTCATAGCTGACAGAGGGTCATGGCACTGAGCACACATACAACAAACAGGCTCATAGCTGACAGTGGCTTATGGCAATAAGCACACATACAACAAACAGGCTCATAGCTGACAGTGGGTCATGACACTGAGCACTCATATACAACAAACAGGTTCATCGCTGACAGTGGGTCATGGCACTGAGCACACATATACAACAAACAGGTTCATCGCTGACAGAGGGTCATGGCACTGAGCACACATACAAAAAAACAGGCTCATAGCTGACAGTGGATCGTGGCACTAAGCACACATATACAACAAACAGGCTCATAGCTGACAGTGGATCGTGGCACTGAGCACACATATACAACAAACAGGCTCATAGCTGACAGTGGGTCATGGTACTGAGCACACATACAACAAACAGGCTCATAGCTGACAGTGGATCGTGGCACTGAGTACACATACAACAAACAGGCTAATAGCTGACAGTGGATCGTGGCACTGAGCACACATACAACAAACAGGCTCATAGCTGACAGTGGATCATGATATTGAGCACACCTATCACTCCACGTGACATCAGATTTTAATGGTCGCTTAGAGGATGTCACCTCGGAGTTCTTGAAGGAGCCCTTAACAGCCTAACAGGGATATTGCAGAAGTCGTCTATGTTGGATTACTTTTCAGAAATGCCACACATGATATATAGTAGTGAAGAGAAAGAAGATAAATACGAAAGCTTTAGTAAACACAAGAAGAGAAAGAAGATAAATACGAAAGCTTTAGTAAACACAAGAAGAGAAAGAAGATAAATACGAAAGCTTTAGTAAACACAAGAAGAGAAAGAAGATAAATACGAAAGCTTTAGTAAACACAAGTAACCTCGCAGCTGTGAACTCCAGATGAGTCCGTTGCCATTGGAATAATTTCTTGTACTTATAAATCAAACGTTTGCCGTTCTGTGTAAACAGAGCTCTAAAGAGTTATGTCGTGATTTTTAGAATCTCATTTTCTGCTGTAAAAATGTGTTAATTCTTCTTTCAGCAAATTGAAAAAAAAACACAAAAACCTCTTTTTTTTTAGTTGTTGTGTCCAATGTTCTCTCTAAGTTTTGTTGGCAGGTTAAATTAAAGGAAACATTGCCCAAAAACACAGATATTGCAAACTGCTGCGCGATATCTGGCAGATAGCTGCGCAGCTCCGCAGCTAAGATAAAAAAATTGGTTGCGTCTTTAAAAAAAAATAGAAACCCGTTACACACGCAGCTCAATTATTTATTGATAATCCAGATTACATCTTGTGGCTCATCTTCTCCTTCACACCCCTCCCCCTCCTTTACAAAAGAAGACCTCTTGAGTATTGTAATGAGCCCTATTAACGGCCCAACTCTGCTGGATAGAAGCATGAGCAATGAACCGCCTTCTTCACACACGGGTTAAACAAAAACATAAGAGCGAGAGCAGAGACCTGGTCAATATTTGATTCTTTTATCTGAAATGTGAAATCTGTCCATCCGGTCAGGAGGAGCGGTCCGTACCCACGGAATCACGTGACTGGTGCACACTTCCCCTCGTAATACAAACAGCCCCTCTTATTACCAGCCAGCCATTCCTACCACATTGGGGGAGGGAAAAAAAGTGTGTGTGTGGGTGTGTGTGTGTGTGTGTGGGGGGGGGGGGGTAATTTTGGGTTGCAGAACCGATTTCAATTTTGTCATGGACCTAGGCCGTCCACGTCGTTAGGGCCTTAGTTGGTGGAGTCAGACCTTATGTTGGTGGAGTCAGAACTTATGTTGGTGGAGTGAAAACTTTAGTTGGTTGAGTCAGAACGTTATTTGGTGGAACCAGAACTTTATTTGGGGTAGTCATAACTTTATTTGGTGGAGTCATAACTTTATTTGGTGGAGTCATAACTTTATTTGGTGGAGTCATAACTTTATTTGATGGAGTCATTACTTTATTTGGTGGAGTCATAACTTTATTTGGGGTAGCCATAACCTTATTTGGTGGAGTCATAACTTTATTTGGTGGAGTCAGAAATGTGAGACAGCTTAAATAGGTCCAATGGATGTTACGGTACATGTTACATTTTCAACTGCTACTTGTCAATGTCAATCAAATGCTGCTTGTCAAAGTCAAAAAGTTCTAAGCTCTTCAATGAGAATTTCACTACAAGTGCCGTTGTTGAATATTATTTCTACAACTGTGTTATTTCCGTCTGCATACCCTTGTCTCTTTTTACCCTCCACCCACCCCCCCCCCTACAAACAGTGACACAGAGAGGCAGACAAACACCACACAACTTTACACACTCTCTTATATACAACTTAAAGACACACTTCCACACACATACATGAATGTCAACACAACTAGACTGATATGCCGCCTGCCGAGACTCCCTGTGACTCTTAGAGCGGAGACCGTTTGTTGACATTTGAGACCAGTTTTTTTTTTTAAAGGGTGGGGGTGGTGCTTTGAGAGTATGTAGGAATCAGCAGCGCACTCGAGCCCACGAGTGCAGTGCAAAGACCGAGCCTTGCCGAGACAACGGTGAGCAAACTGAGAGATATTTTTTTGCACAACGCACGACAAGGCATGTGCCACTGGTGAGGTTTTACTGCTACAATACACGCTATTAGAGGAAAACAACGGCATTAACAAACTAAAGAACCGGACGCTTTCATAGCAAAACATGTTAGCGTTGCCTTGGGACAAATTTAAAAAAAAGAGCCAAAATACATGTATCAGTTAGTTCCTTGATCTGCTGTACCGCATAAATGAAATTTCGGAACATCCTGGCAACCGGGCGCAGATTTGTACACCGTCACAGGGATTGTTTTATGTGTGATGTCCATGTAAAGTAAACTTCATCTATCACTGGATCTCAAAACTCATTCCGCCTCCCCCATCCCAATTCCAGCTTCGCAAAATCTCCCACTTTTCACTCACATTATGGCCTAATTGCCTTCCTGTATTTTAAGAATTCCTTCAATCTACCACCAGCTCCTTCAATCAATAAAACATTCATTCTCTCAACGCTGACTCAATCCTTGACAATGTAGCTCACTTATTCACTCTCCTTACACACTCGCTCTCTCACTCATTCGCTCACTCATTCACCCACAGTCACTAACAAACTAGCCGGCTATCTCGTAGGTGTAATCTGCCAATGATCAAACTAGTTGCCAGGGGACACATCCGGTCAGACCTTAATGAAATTATCTGTTTCCCGCGTTTGTAATCGATATCATTTCGCCATTTCGCAATCGTCAGTGGGAAATTATTTCTCTAACGACGGAGAGGGACGCCATGACCCACATTTCATGAGGACGGGGAGAGCCACTGTTACCTACACAATATGGGTAGAGCCACTGTTATCTACACATTATGGGGATTGAGGCCATCAGTGTAAACTTTCGTAGACCCACTGCTAATGTGCTGACACTGACTGACAATGTGGTTCTTAATGTCTCTTGTTTTACTGAGGGAATCCGTTCTCTGATCATAGTTTTTGAGAGCTTAAAAACTCACAAACACACACAACAAACAAGAAAGCAAGAAGTAAAACTCCATATTAGAGCTTGTTCAGGTCTTCAACTGATGCTTGTGACACGAGTGTACAGATTCCATGTTAGAGTGCAGTTACGATGAGCAGGAAAGGTTACTCTCTGCTGGAAAGCACCGTGTCGTGGCCCGAGTTGCGGCCCCTTTTGTCACGGCGCTGCTAATTCGTTCCGTTGAAAATGTCGTCATCGATTTTCCCATTATATCGGCTTTTCAGGTTTCCTTACTCCTGTCCTAACATTGGTGATGTCCCTTTGATAGAAACAAAAACTCTCAGGAGTGGGGGTGATTGGGTTGTCATGGGGAAAGGGATGCTGATGATAAGTTTAAGATAATTTTGTTGTTTTTTAAAACTTTTTTTTTCCTTAAGTGCGCACAACATATGTGAAGAAATGTTCAGCGATGAGAGAGTGTGCGTGAAGGAATAGAGAGATGGAATAATAATGAGGTTATGAGAAACAGGAAATCCCAGAGAGGTTATGAGAAAGATGGTAAAAACTAAACGACAGAGAGAATAGGTTTGAGAGTAGGTGGATGTGAGAGTCGGTGGATGTGAGAGTCGGTGGATGTGAAAGTCGGTGGATGTGAAAGTCGGTGGATGTGAGAGTTAGTGGATGTGAGAGTCATTGGATGTGAGAGTCGGTGGATGTGAGAGTCTGTGGATGTGAGAGTCAGTGAATGTGAGAGTCGGTGAATGTGAGATTCATTGGATGTGAGAGTCAGTGGATGTGAGAGTAGATGGATGTGAGAGTCGGTGGATGTGAGAGTTGGTGGATGTGAGAGTCATTGGATGTGAGAGTCTGTGGATGTGAGAGTAGATGGATGTGAGAGTCCGTGGATGTGAGAGTCGGTGGATGTGAGAGTAGATGGATGTGAGAGTCGGTGGATGTGAAAGTCGGTGGATGTGAGAGTCGGTGGATGTGAGAGTAGATGGATGTGAGAGTCTGTGGATGTGAGAGTAGATGGATGTGAGAGTCGGTGGATGTGAGAGTAGATGGATGTGAGAGTCGGTTGATGTGAGAGTCAGTGGATGTGAGAGTCAGTGGATGTGAGAGTCGGTGGATGTGAGAGTAGATGGATGTGAGAGTCGGTGGATGTGAGAGTCGGTGGATGTGAGAGTCAGTGGATGTGAGAGTAGATGGATGTGAGAGTCAGTGGATGTGAGAGTAGATAGATGTGAGAGTCAGTGGATGTGAGAGTAGATGGATGTGAGAGTCGGTGGATGTGAGAATAGATGGATGTGAAAGTCGGTGGATGTGAGAGTCGGTGGATGTGAAAGTAGGTGGATGTGAGAGTTGGTGAATGTGAGAGTAGATGGATGTGTGAGTCTGTGGATGTGAGAGTAGATGGATGTGAGAGTCGGTGGATGTGAGAATAGATGGATGTGAGAGTAGAAAGATGTGAGAGTCGGTGGATGTGAGAATAGATGGATGTGAAAGTCGGTGATGTGAGAGTTGGTGGATGTGAGAGTCAGTGGATGTGAGAGTCAGTGGATGTGAGAGTCAGTGGATGTGAGAGGC
>MUZC01002955.1:156559-204672 GCA_002072015.1 Radix auricularia
GGATGTGAGAGTCGGTGGATGTGAGAGTCGGTGGATGTGAGAGTCGGTGGATGTGAGAGTCGGTGGATGTGAGAGTCGGTGGATGTGAGAGTCGGTGGATGTGAGAGTCAGTGGATGTGAGAGTCGGTGGATGTGAGAGTCGGTGGATGTGAGAGTCGGTGGATGTGAGAGTCAGTGGATGTGAGAGTCGGTGGATGTGAGAGTCGGTGGATGTGAGAGTCGGTGGATGTAAGAGTCGGTGTATGTAAGAGTCGTTGGATGTGAGAGTCATTGGATGTGAGAGTCAGTGGATGTGAGAGTCAGTGGATGTGAGAGTCGGTGGATGTGAGAGTCGGTGGATGTAAGAGTCGGTGGATGTGAGAGTCAGTGGATGTTAGAGTCAGTGGATGTGAGTGTCGGTGTATGTGAGAGTCAGTGGATGTGAGAGTCGGTGGATGTGAGAGTCGGTGGATGACAGAGTCGGTGGATGTGAGAGTCGGTGGATGTGAATGTCGGTGGATGTGAATGTCGTTGGATGTGAATGTCGGTGGATGTGAATGTCGGTGGATGTGAATGTCGGTGGATGTGAATGTCGGTGGATGTGAGAGTAGATGGATGTGAGAGTCGGTGGATGTGTGAGTCAGTGGATGTGAGAATAGATGGATGTGAGTGCCGATGGATGTGAGAGACGGTGGATGTGAGAGTCGGTGGATGTGAGAGTCGGTCTATGTGAGAGCAGATGGATGTCTGAGTCGGTGGATGTGAGAGTCGGTGGATGTGATAGTCGGTGGATGTGAGAGTCGGTGGATGTGATAGTCGGTGGATGTGAGAGTCAGTGGATGTGAGAGTAGATGGATGTGAGAGTCGGTGGATGTGAGAGTCGGTGGATGTGAGAGTAGATGGTTGTGAGAGTCAGTGCATGTGAAATTTGGTATGTGTGAGAGTCGGTGGATGTGAAAGTCGGTAGATGTGAGAGTCAGTGGATGTGAGAGTCGGTAGATGTGAGAGTCAGTGGATGTGAGAGTCAGTGGATGTGAGAGTCGGTGGATGTGAGAATAGATGGATGTGAAAGTCGGTGGATGTGAGAGTCGGTGGATGTGAAAGTCGGTGGATGTGAGAGTTTATGGATGTGAGAGTCAGTGGATGTGAGAGTCGGTGGATGTGAGAGTCAGTGTATGTGAGAGACGGTGGATGTGAGAGTAGATGTGAGAGTAGATGGATGTGAGAGTTAGTGGATGTGAGAGTCGGTGGATGTGAGAGTCGGTGGATGTGAGAGTCGGTGGATGTGAGAGTCGGTA
This sequence comes from Radix auricularia, assembly GCA_002072015.1. Classification (NCBI taxonomy): domain Eukaryota; kingdom Metazoa; phylum Mollusca; class Gastropoda; family Lymnaeidae; genus Radix; species Radix auricularia. The sequence goes on from MUZC01002955.1 coordinate 157,837, forward strand.
GATGTGAGAGTCAGTGGATGTGAGAGTCGTTGGATGTGAGAGTCAGTGGATGTGAGAGTCGGTGGATGTGAGAGTTAGTGGATGTGAGAGTCGGTGGATGTGAGAGTTAGTGGATGTGAGAGACGGTGGATGTGAGAGTAGATGTGAGAGTAGATGGATGTGAGAGTTAGTGGATGTGAGAGTCGGTGGATGTGAGAGTCGTAGGATGTGAGAGTCGTTGGATGTGAATGTCGGTTGATGTGAGAGTCGGTGGATGTGAATGTCGGTGGATGTGAGAGTCGGTGGATGTGAAAGTCGGTGGATGTGAGATTCGTTGGATGTGAATGTCAGTGGATGTGAGAGTCGTTGGATGTGAATGTCGGTGGATGTGAGAGTCGGTGGATGTGAATGTCGGTGGATGTGAGAGTCGGTGGATGTGAGAGTCGTAGGATGTGAGAGTCGTTGGATGTGAATGTCGGTGGATGTGAATGTCGGTGGATGTGAGAGTCGGTGGATGTGAGAGTCGTAGGATGTGAGAGTCATAGGATGTGAGAGTCGGTGGATGTGAATGTCGGTGGATGTGAGAGTCGGTGGATGTGAAAGTCGGTGGATGTGAGAGTCGTTGGATGTGAATGTCGGTGGATGTGAGAGTCAGTGGATGTGAATGTCAGTGGATGTGAGAGTCGTTGGATGTGAATGTCGGTGGATGTGAGAGTCGGTGGATGTGAGAGTCGGTGGATGTGAGAGTCGGTGGATGTGAGAGTTAGTGGATGTGAGAGTCGGTGGATTTGAGAGTTAGTGGATGTGAGAGTCGGTGGATGTGAGAGTCGGTGGATGTGAGAGTTAGTGGATGTGAGAGTCGGTGGATGTGAGAGTCGGTGGATGTGAGAGTCGTTGGATGTGAGAGTTAGTGGATGTGAGAGTCGTTGGATGTGAGAGTTAGTGGATGTGAGAGTCGGTGGATGTGAGAGTCAGTGGATGTGAATGTCGGTGGATGTGAATGTCGGTGGATGTGAGAGTCGGTGGATGTGAGAGACAATGGATGTAAAAGTCGGTGGATGTGAGAGTAGATGGATGTGAGAGTCGGTGGATGTGAATGTCGGTGGATGTGAATGTCGGTGGATGTGAATGTCGGTGGATGTGAATGTCGGTGGATGTGAATGTCGGTGGATGTGAAAGTCGGTGGATGTGAATGTCGGTGGATGTGAAAGTCAGTGGATGTGAATGTCGGTGGGTCTGAGAGTAGATGGATGTGAGAGTAGATGGATGTGAGAGTCAGTGGATGTGAATGTCGGTGGATGTGAGAGTCGGTGGATGTGAGAGTCGGTGGATTTGAATGTCGGTGGATGTGAGAGTCGGTGGATGTGAATGTCGGTGGATGTGAGAGTCGGTGGATGTGAGAGTAGATGGATGTGAGAGTCAGTGGATGTGAGAGTCGGTGGATGTGAGAGTCAGTGGATGTGAGAATCAGTGGATGTGAGAGTCAGTGGATGTGAGAGTAGATGGATGTGAGAGTCAGTGGATGTGAGAGTAGATGGATGTGAGAGTCAGTGGATGTGAGAGTCGGTGGATGTGAGAGTCGGTGGATGTGAGAGTCGGTATATGTGAGATTCAGTGGATGTGAGAGTCGGTGGATGTGAGAGTCGGTGGATGTGAGAGTCGGTGGATGTGAGAGTCGGTGGATGTGAGAGTCGGTGGATGTGAGAGTAGATGTATGTGAGAGTCAGCGGATGTGAGAGTAGATGTATGTGGGAGTCAGTGGATGTGAGAGTAGATGTGTGAGAGAGTCAGCGGATGTGAGAGTAGATGTATGTGAGAGTCAGTGGATGTGAGAGTAGATGTATGTGAGAGTCAGTGGATGTGAGAGTAGATGTATGTGAGAGTCGGTGGATGTGAGAGTAGATGTATGTGAGATACAGTGGTTGTGAGAGTAAATGTATGTGAGATTCAGTGGATGTAAGAGTCAGTGGATGTGAGAGTCAGTGAATGTGAGAGTCAGTGGACGTGAGATTCAGTGGATGTAAGAGTCAGTGGATGTGAGTCAGTGGATGTGAGAGTCAGTGGATGTGAGAGTCGGTGGATGTGAGAGTCAGTGGATGTGAGAGTCGGTGGATGTGAGAGTCAGTGGATGTGAGAGTCGGTGGATGTGAGAGTCGGTGGATGTGAGAATCGGTGGATGTGAGAGTCGGTGGATGTGAGAGTCGGTGGATGTGAGAGTCAGTGGATGTGAGAGTCGGTGGATGTGAGAGTCAGTGGATGTGAGAGTCAGTGGATGTGAGAGTCAGTGGATGTGAGAGTAGTTGGATGTGAGATTCAGTGGATGTGAGAGTCAGTGGATGTGAGTCAGTTGATGTGAGAGTCAGTAGATGCCAGAGTCTGTTGATGACAGAGAGAAATAAGTTATAAATATTACAGAGTGAAGAGAGAAAGGGAAGTGAGCCAAAAATGAGGATAGGAGGAAAGGAAAAAAGGAGGCATAGAAAATGTAAGATGGAGGAGCTGAGAAAGAAATAGAGCGAAATATTAGGGAGAGACCTGCATAAATAATAAAAAATATAATCTAAAGCACACTTAAAAGCAATCGAAAATTATCAAAATATCAAAATACAGCATACTTATTACAATAGAAAACTAACAGACAATACTTTTAATAGCCACTGAAAACTTGAAAAAACAAATAAACGCGTAAAAGCCACCGAAAACCACCAAATTACCAAGAGACTCACTTTTAACAGCTTTAGCAAAGTAATATAAATGGTAAAACCAATTTATAACGATTAGAAACTCTATACTTTGATGACTGCCATTGGATCAATGTACTTATTAATTATAAATAACTTGAAAGAACGATATCAAATGAAGCATGACTGAAAGCTTGGTGGCCAATTCATAAAGCAAAGGATGTGTTTTCACACGTAATATTGGAATATGTAGGCCGTTATTTATAATAACATCACTCCGAAATTTGCAAGAAAAATCAATCGGAAATCAAGGAAAGCCAACCCTAAAAATAACATCCTTTAGAAAATATTGATTTATGAGGTGTGCACCTCATGGAATTTTTAATGTATATTTTTGTATTATTTAAATATACTTAGACCTTCTACACTCATATTTTATTTCAACTTGAAGATCAACGTTTGGAGAAATTAATACTAATAAAATGCAAAGCCCTGACTTACTAACTTACTGGCTGAAACTTTGGAAACCTGATGAGTACGTACACTTTTATGACGGTTATTGGGGAAAAAGAATTTTATAAATTCCCACTCATCTCCCCCCTCCTATATTGGCTATATAAAACTTATTCAACACCAATTCTCCATCTTCCTGTGTAGGTAGAAGCAGAAATTTTTGGCAAGTTGTTGAGTACACTACTACGATGGTAACAGGCTAAATTAAATTTTTATCGAATATTTGATACTGTGTAAATGGATTTTGACAAAACGTGGAATATAAAAACTTGATGGCCTATTTTATAATACTATAGTGCATTAAAAAAAAATTTCAGTCTGTTGGAGCCGAGAGTCCCTATGCTCATTTTCGTAAATGATAAGAAAATTTAACTTTTTGATTTCACACGATTTTTTAAATACAAAGATTGACAACCAAATATATCGATCATGATCCCGATTTAAATAAACTGTTGTTCTAAATTTTTTCACCCTACACTTATAGAGCCCCCGAACCCTTATTTTTTTAAAATTTTTATTTTTTAAAAATATTTTTTTAAAATAAATCCGTATAAAAATTATTTTATTCATCCGGTGACCATTAAACTTCGGGAAGTTTTTTAATAGGCGTGCCGCGAAGGTTTCTGGCATTAAAAAATTTCAGAACACCACTAAAAAGCGGCTGTGGGCACGTAATGCCATTTTTAACAATTAGTTATATAAAAAGTAATTTAAACAGTGGCTTGTGGATACATTATTGATCTAATTCGATAGAAAAAAATAAAATTCTTTAGGGTAATGAGCTCCTAACGTTTGTTCCTTTGGGGCGGCGTCCCAAAATATTTTTTTCGTCAAGATTTAAAGCTTTATTTCTCATTATATTTTAAAAAATTTAAATAAATATTTGATTGAAATCTTCAGGCCTTATGAGATATCCACATCCTGCACCCATTTTTCATGGGGACCCTTTATGTTATTTTATTCCCATTTGATTTTAAACAACCTTGACAAATATTGACAAAGAATAATATTCATCATGATACAATTTAAATTCAATGGTGTTTTTAATTGGTGTTACGCGGGTTCTCAACGCTGACTGAAATCTTAACTTTCCGCTGCAAAGCGCGGGTATTTTGCTAGTTAACAATAAAAGACAATTTATCTTCAGAACTCAATGGCTGCATCTGCCTTCAGTATTCAATGGCTAAATATACTTTCAGAACCCAATGGCATGCTATCTGTTTAGAAATTGATAACACATATATCTAATATTATAAATACAATAATTTCTTATAACTAAATTATTTATAAAATATAATTCCAAACTATTCTCTTTCTCTTTCAGATTTCACCTAATGGATGATATGTAAAAAATGGCGACCGGCTCCAAAGGTCCAGTTATTGTGACCCAGAGGTCAAGGTTCGGTCAACCATTAGCGCATTTTTCAACACCTTCCATATCACCGAGAGTTACCGCCCTTGACAACAGGACCTCTCATCTACTCCAGCGCTCAAAAAATCTGACCGCTGCCATGTGTCAAGACGGACATAGCAACTCCAACATCAGCGATGACATCGTCGGTGATGAAAATGGCAATGTCGACGTGGACAGGAATAAAATGCTGCTGAACCTCATTCTGAAGACAACCACCAACAGACTTCCGGAAGCGGATGAGAAAAACGTAATTCTGTCCCCTACACTTCGCACGGCCCAACTGTTTAACGCTTTCAGAAGGCACTGTCGTAAAACAAATGACACGTGCTATCCAGCAGACAAAAGATTGACACCTGTCACGAAGCAAAGTGTCGAGAACGCAATCAAAGCCAGGGTCAAGCTGGTCAAGAAACTGAGGGTGGAGAAGGAGACCGGAGAAGATGAAGATTTTAAGCGAGAATGTGAGCTTGAACTCAAGAGAAGGCTGAGAGACGGATTTGGGGTCCACGCGACAGAACCCAAGGAGAGATCACGAACGCACCCCGAACGGGTGTGTGAGCAATCACGAGCTGCCGTTGCAACGCCTGGTCAGGTGCCTAACATGTATGATGACTCGAGGCTTGACGAGGGAGTGAGTGTTGATATGGTGTTAGATGAGGCGGAGATCAAAGAGGACAATGCTGGCGTCAACGGCAAGCGAACTACGTCACGCGAAGAACGCATCGCCAAAACCAAGGCAAGTCTGCGGTTAGACCTGAAGCAGCTTAGCAGACCGAACACCTTCACTTGCGGTAGCAGACTACCGAAACGTAGACGTGACTTAGGTTTGAGTCGCCTTCATATTTCAAAAGAGACTAACGGTTGGGTTCCAGGTCCAAGTGGATTATATTTGTGCGGAGAACAAACCACCAATGTAAACCCCAAAGATATTCCCCATGTTGTGGGTGACAGCGGGACATCGCTTGGGGTAGCTTACTTTAGGGATAATGAACGAGGCGACAATCAATCGATTAAGCTTTCGCTGACCGATGCCTTCAACAGGGACAAACCTACGATAGCAAACAGCCCAGTCACCGGCTGCTGCACTGCTAACGACGCCAGCGTAACGAGGTTACCACCCCGGACATCACAGCGCATTCAAAGCCCTAATCCTCTTGTCGATAATTGCGTCTCAGCTGCGGTCAGCGTTTTGAGACCGGGGCCGGTTGATTTGGGCGACAGTGTCCGCTGTGTTGTCTTCTACCAGAACCGGTTCATGGTCACCGAGAAATTGAAACCGGTGAAAGAATCAAACAGCTCGCTTTGCGTGAGTCCAATAGATGGGCAACTGCGAGTCACCCTGGGCAACGCCGGACGGCCGATTAATGACCTGTTAATACCGGAAAAACAATCAGAGAATCAAGGTCAAGGCCTTTTAAACGAAGAGAGCAATAAAAACATGTGTAGCACTGCTGGCATGGGAGAAACAGAACTGCATTCCGGGATTGAAGAATCTACCAAACAGATGGCCGAGAATAGATTTGGTCAGGAGAATCCTATAAAAACAATAGTAAGTCTACCCGAAAAGTTTGGGGAAATCCCGGGAAATTATTTGAGTCGATCATCTATAACTTCACGAACTTCTTGGCTAAATGGTTTTGAGAACAAGAAGGGCATTAACAAGAGTAAGTATTTATGGAACGAGAACTTTGGTGAACAAATTCAATCCCATATGGAGATTCCAGGACTCAGCAACAAAAGTTTGAACAAGGCTGGACAACAGCAGACATTTTATGTCAACACTTCTCCGGAAGAACTTGAGGAACTCGAAACTCAAGCGAGTATCGATACCCGTACTCATGCATCATTGGCAGATAGTCGCACCAACGATTTTATGTTTTCCCATGGCGGTATCGCGAGTCCATACATAGGAGGCGATTATGAATCACCAAGAATGTCCTCATCGCCTGCTTTAATAAACAAGATCCAACATCGGCGTCACGACGCGACCCGTGAATTAATGCAAGTCTCCCCAAGCCGACTGCACGCCACGCCCCTGGAGCCTATCAACGGTTCCGGCCCCATCCACCGGTCTGACGCTAATCTTATTAATGGGAGGCCGTCCCGTGGGCCCATCGAGGCCCTAACTGGATCCACCCCAGGGGCCTTAGCTTATTCAGTGGCTAACTCCGTCGTCCCGGCTGTCGGGCGCGCGAATATCTCAGTCGTAATACCAGCATGGAACGAGAATGATAGACCAAAATATCTGGAGCCGGAAAAGAGGGGACAACTAGCTGGTACCACAGTTGACCCCAGTTCCGTTCCCGGGGGAAGCTCTAAGAATAATGATTCAGATCGGAGATTTTCGGGTCCACTCGAATCATTGTTACCAGAAATGAATAAAAAATCGATGCCCGATAACTACGTTCACGATCGCCGCGGGCGCGTCTTGTATGACGAGGGAGACATTTCTTCAAGCGCAAAGCACCGAAAACGTAACATCATGAAGGGAGCCTCGGCACGAGTCGGAAATGTCACTGGTGACCTCTTGACTTCTGTCGAGTGTCCGACGAGGGTGGGAAAAAATGGAGAGGTCGAAACTCGTAAGAACGGTGACCTCGGATGCCGGGTGACATGTCATGACAGTGGAGAACAATGTAGCTTCATAGGGCTAGAGGCTTGTAGCCAGCAGCGTGTCACTAAAGAGAGAAATGATGTCGACTGGGGGAATGCGAGAAGAGACAGACTGGAAACTGCGCGTCTGCTTTCGTTGAATCATCAAGAATTCATTCCCCTTAAAATTTTATCACAAAATGAAAAGTTCAAGCTGACCCCGCAGCACGGCAACGGAAACGTAACGTTTGAAGAAATTCAAGACAAAACCAACACAGGCGGAAATAAGAGCTTTACAAAGAACATATCTAGTCATACAAGAAAACCCGCCAAGATAAATCGTGGAAACTATGAAAACAGTGCACCGACAGAAACAATATTAAAATTGTGTTTCTCCGAGTCACCCGTAGTGTGCACTTGTCAGAACTATGTCGGTCACGATCGGGAAAAACCGACTTGCGCCAACTTGAGCTCGTATTTTGGAAAACTCACGACTCCAGGAGCCAAACCAACACCGGATATTGACGCGGAACTACAACCTCGATTCGGCATGAAGTATAAACAACCAAACACGGGCCGGGCATCCCGACAAGCCGTTGGTGACGGGAAACACCTGAGGGACGCCAGAAATACCACCCAAGTGGGATCGTCCGCTCGCGCCTGCGTCCCCCGCGACACGAGCGGCTCGCTCGCTCATAACAAGTCCGACACCCAGCCACTACACGAGCCGTGTGACGAGGGGACCTCCCAAGTGGATTTATCGACCCGGGCGACGAGAGCTCTCAGAATCGCGGTGCCCTCATCCGCGTCCGCGTCACAGAGGCGCTACCCCCACCCTGTCGCCTCACAGCCCCCCGACTCCCCGGGCACCATTCAGACCCATGAAGAAAATGTCAGTGTTTCCGTTGTTCTGTCTCCCCGCACTGTCACAACAGCAGCACACTGTCACAACACTGAACTCAGAGGAGGCGCTGCGTTGCCAACGACGACTTACCTCGCATTCAAACACGTGAGCTCAGACTTAACTGGGATTCAGCGACCAGTCGGTAAAACAACGAACAGCGCCGAGGGCGGTGGGGAGGCTCGAGGCAAAAGACACCCCATATCTCGGCCCGTTGTTGACGAGTCGGGAAAATCTCTCCCCGAGCGAGGGCTTCTGGGAACGCTGTCTCTTGAGAATACATTAAAATCCCGACACAGCTTAACGGTTGAGAATGAGAGAACGTTCAGTGAAAGTAATCGAAAAACTGATCTGGGCGATACTCGTGAATTAACTACAATCGGAGACAACGCCAAAGCCCTCGATGCGTCGAACGCTCGACTTCAGGTCAACGATACACTGTGCGATTACAACGCCCCTCGCAACAGCTGCTCCACCAGCACCAGGTTCAACACGAACCCCAGCGGAGACCAACGACATGAAGTACACGTAGGAAGGGGCGATACCTGTCCACCTAGGCCACCTGACAACAAGTGCTCGCGAGGACTTGTAGAGTGCCAATCTGTCGCGGATCTAACAGACGACGTCCGGGCAGCGGGTTGTTCAACTCAGGGACTAGACGCAAACAGTTTACCCCGGCTCAGTCCGTGCCCCGTCGGTGCGTTCGTTCATTCCCCGAACGTAGCTGATGTGTGTGATGGCCCATCAGCCACCGATGAGGATCTACCGCAGGACCTTCACAGTGCGTTCACTGGAGTCCAGGGTTATTTCGAGGAGTGCGCAATTCCCGCGGGAGTGGTTCGCATGAACACTGTTCATGTAGGCGACACAGTCATTCGGTCCAGTAGTTTAGATTTTTCGGAGCAATCATCAGGCACTACGATTATTAATGGCCACACAATTAGGTCGATCATTAAGAAAAGTCCTATAGTTCGGAAAGAAAGGGAGATTCAGTTTGCATCTTCGACGGAGGAATCTCCTTTGATTTCTTGGAATCGTCCGTTGGATAAAAAACGAGAAAATCATGGTCATTATAACAAAGACATAGAAAGATTTGAAAAAGAAATATCCTTACCACGAGTGGTCAACCACGTGACATTTTCTATATCTACCAAAAACACCGACAACGTTGAGGGCGGAAGATATCCAGAGCCGGATGAGGATTTTCAGCACTCGGAGAAAAGTCAAGGTCACTGGGCTAAAAAGCTGTCAACGCGACCAGAGCATCAGCACCTGACCAAGAACCGCTTGGGATCAACGAGGCGAGACCACACCCCCGAGACCACGCCCCTTCTTGTCGAGAGCGACGCCGAAACAATGGATGGGCGTGGCATCGAGATCATCGTGTCGGACGAGAACGACGCCCGCGTGTCGACGGTGCACTCTGGGAAGAGGGCGGTGCTGCGCCGAATATGGATGGTCCTATTGGACAACAGGGTGGCCGGGCGGCCCGAGACCGAGAGGGCGCTCCGCCCCCACCAGGAGGAATACCGGGTGCTGAAGCGGGTGCTGAACATCATCTTCATCACGATAGGCGTGGCGCTGTTGGTGTCGGTCTTCGTGGTGATTATTTACACATACGTCGGTGAGTACCTCAATGGGTATAGGTTAACGAGCGCTAAACAGCAAAAAAACTTTCTCAACCACAAGTCTGCTCTAAGAGCTTTTCATATAGTACCTTTGTAGATATGTCTACCAACAGGGTTATATCTATATATATATTATTTTGAAATGTATGTTCCTTCATTTGAAACGCTATGTAATCAGTTAATCAGGCAATAAAAGATTTTAGAAAGCGCACCTCTAAAAAAAAAGCCCTGAAAGGCACCAAAAATAACTCTTTTCCACGGTCCGCATTACATTGTTCAATATGGAAATGCTTTTTAATTGTTTCTCTCTTTTATTTACTATACCGCTTTCAAGCAAAAGGAACAATTAAAAAAAACTATACATGTACTAAAATCATCTACAGGGTAGAAGGAACCGTACATTAACAAATCAACTGAAATACTTTTATCAATTTAGACGGGTTATATACTAGCCTGAATATTATATCATCTTTCATGTTTAGGCAAAGATTATTTTTATGTGCGCCTTCTAAAGCGAGGCTCTAACATCACGAACTAGCTACACTTAAATCGATGACGTCATTCGCTTACTGTATAAGTATTTTAAGGACGTGTGGCTAATGTCGTGTTTGATTACCGTATACCTCTTATTCCAAGCCATTAATTTTGTACTTGCTAGTTCTTAAATACAGAGCTAATTCTGGAAAAACCTGCTTTTGAAAATTGTAACGACAGATTAATTGATGCGTTAAATTTCTTACCAAAATTATAAAGTGCTTTCGTGGCTATAATATATAGCCTATTTGATGGGTACACAAAGTTAAGGATGTATGTAAAAATAAGGGGCTTGGGAGTCTCATGCTCATCATCATAATGACGCCATTACTTTCTCCTGATCCACTCTATCTTTTTTTGTAAAACTATTGGTTGATTGAAAAATCGCGTGACTTTTTTTTTTCTCTGAGAACTCCTGAAAGAAACTGGCTTTGGAGACATGACGGTGTGACCTTTGACAGCTTCTCTCTCACGGTCCAGTGAACTGGGCACAAGGTCACTATGTCCCGGCTAGATCTAGCATAGAAGAACAACTTCAGCTTTTTATTAATTTTTCGCCCTATCTTTGATGTTTGCACTAAAAGTCATACTGATTTTCGATACTAGTTTTAATTTCTACATGACCGGCCCTAACTATTGCGGGGCCCTATGCGGCTTAGTATGGGAAACGGATAGCGTGGGGACCACTCTGACCCAGACTCTGGGGAGGGATAAGAATAATCATTGAAAGTGCGGGGACCACAGTGACCGCAATGGTTGCCATGTCCTAAGGCTGGGGTTGAGTTTCTCTAATGACATAGCTTTGTGACAAAACTGATGAGTCTCATTCTAAGGCCTATTGTATTGAGCCATTTCGTTGTTTGATATTATGACTAATTCTCCGCCATTATCATTTGACTTTTTAATCAGTTGTTTCTATGTGACTCTTGCGGGACTTTAACATGTGACTTTACAACATGGTATTTTGATGTGACTTTCCTATGTGACTTTACAGCATGAAAGAAGCGTTCGAAAATCTCTTCATGTAGTAATGATACATATGTTCTTTTGTTTTATTGAATTGAATGATTCTTTCCTTGTTGGCAACAGTTTTTTTTTTTTACTTCTTTTATACTTCTGTGTATATAGCGCCCCCACGAACAAAGAGCTAATAGAAATAATACAGAAGGCATTAAATTCAAACTTTCAAATACAACACAAAGACAATCTAGTAAAATATTCAGATAGAAGTATTATTTTTTCTTCTTGTTTTATATGCCCCTTGGGTATTCTGAAGTGGAAAGGGTTGCCTGAAAAAAAAGAAGAAACACAAAACTCTATCAACATTCAAAACTCCAATCAAAATTCTAGATCAGAAATAAGACATTGATGAGCATAAGACACAATAATCTTGTTTAGATAAGAGTCTGTAACACATTCATTAAGGTGCGGTAACCATTCCTAACGCCATCAGTTTCAACTTGGATCAGTTTTCTCTGCATTCAATAGTTTTCCTACAGACCTACGTACTAAATGATCAGGGACTTTTAGCTAGGAAAAAATATATAAAAATAAAAGAATTAAAAAAAAAATTTAAACATTTTAAAGTATAATAGAGTATACCAGGATTATATATTCTCTATTTTTCTCCATTTAGCTTGAGAATTCTTTTTTTTTTTTCTTCAACTAGAGACTTAACACTTTTTTAAACTCTAAGTGTAGAGATATATTTGCAATTTTTTTCACAGAAGTTTATGGCCATTATTTATTTCATTTACATTTTTTAAATAGGTTTTTCTTTGGGTATGTTAGTGTAATTATTATTATTTTCTTAATACACAATTCAATTTCAACTAATTTAAAAATAATACTTTAGTTTATAGGCTTCTTGTGCTAAATATTTCTGTTGTATCCTTTATGCCTAAAAAAAAACCAGCACCCGTTGCTAGAATTGCCAGTCACCCAAACTTCAATACGGACTCTGAATCTTTACACTCCCCCCCACCATAACCCCCAACACCCACACAACCATGCCCAATAACCCCACCGCCCAACCCACCCCACAAAACAAAATCCCACATCGCCCTCAGACCTTGTTTCAAAGCTCGAGCCTTCATATCCTCTTTAAGACGAAGCTTTAGCTTGTTTTAATTATAAAGAAAGAAAAGAAAGTTTGAATCCAGGTCCTGGGGAGGATGCTAAACGCCACGCTGACTTTTTAACATTCGGCTAAATGAAACTTTAAATCTTCGTCTGCCGGTCTCAAAGAAAACATGTCATCAGAACCGGAAATTAAAATTGTCGGCAATCATTGCGGTCCCTTGCATCAAGACAACACAGACTTTTGTGTTTATATTACTCACCAAAGTAGCCATCCAAATGAAGCAGTGATAAATGTAGAAAAACTATTCTCTAGTAAAAACAAACACACACACACAAATATGTGTTTATCTTTATCAACGTTCTTAAAACAATGTAGTGATAAATGATATATATTTAAACAATTCGTGCATTTCTGTGGACTTATAATGGCTCGAAATTCTTGATGTAAGAGTAAATATCAAAAGTTTCTTGAATCATTAAGATTATTTATCCGAAAATTAAGTTTTTAAAACACTGTCACCGTCTAGGGTCTAGATCCCCGCAATGAAAACAAATAAATATTAAATTACCGACAAGAAATTTTTGAAAGTAACATGTTTGAAGGACTGTCAAAAGAATACTCAGAAGGGCCTTTTAATACACAGCCAATTTGTTCGTAAACAATCATTTATAATAGTGCAGGCTATCGTTAAGGTCACACATTTCACTTGTTTAAGTTTCAATGTCATTGAAAATGTATTTTAGTTAATCAAACCATTTAAAAACTAAAAATAAAAACAGTTACATTCGATGAATTAAAAGTAATTTTCAAGCATAAGTCCCTCAAAGTAAAGTCACAGGGGCCTACTGTATTCTCTGAATACTTCTTTGTATATTTTTTGGGGGGTTAAATTCCTTCAAGTTATTGCTCACGTCATAAGTCAACCGTACGTACATTGGAAAAAATCTAAGCTTTTTGATTGGCCATATTAATTTTTTTCTTTTTAATATAGCCAATCAAATTCTTAGTCCAATTTAAACGAACTCTTCCAAGTTTATCAAACAACTTTATTTCATTGGTGCACGCTTACGCCATTGCACGACAAGAAGTTACTAACAAACCAATTTCGTATGCTGAATTATGCAAGCGATCTGGTCGCTATCTCTTATTGGCGTTCTCTTTATATAATTTATATCTGGCAAATTGATTTGGGTGGTCATTAAATCAGTGAAAAGATAACCTCTTTGTGTTCGACCCATTTTCAACAAGAAGATGTGCTATTCACAGGTTCCAACTATAAAATATCTCCTCACTGCGTCACAGCTTCTCCCCAAGTTGTGCTATATACAGGTCCCAACGTTAACAAATCTGCCATTGGTGTCACGGCCCAGATGTATCATGTGTCCTGTCAGTACATGTATTTGATTTCATAACCTTTGCTAATGATGGGACGTAATACACCACAGGCCTTTCCTTTTCAGGAACCGTAATGAGGCGTCAGTCTAAAGTTCTCTCCTATTGTCTCCTGGCCAAACATTTTTGTTTCGAGTTATACAATACTTTTTTTTTTTTTTTCCAATTCACTTCTTACTTAGCCTCGTTAGTTATTACAAAACTTGTCTAGGTGCCTGGGAAAACGAACCGAAATATTCACGGCCGTTGCATATTCAAAATCTCATAAATGTCAATGTAAAAGATCGTAATATCTCTATAATAAGACGTGCACAAAAATATACTTTCGATAATTCAGGTTGTACTGGTTTGTTTTTGGAGAAAAATTAACCCGAAACTTAGTATCCAACATGCCTCATTCAACATTTCTCATCCAGTATATTTCATCAAACATAATTCATTAATTCATCTCATCTCATCCATTATGATTCATCCATCACATCTCAACCGTTATAATTTACTGAGCACACTGAACCATTATAATTAATCCAGCACATCCGCTTCAATATAACTTATCCATCACATCTCACCCACCGTACTTATCTAGCAATACTCGTGAAGAGTAAATGATCATGGTCTGATATCTCAAAGGGCTGTGAGTTTTCATTACAACATTTCAAATATGTAAATGTATCTATTAAAACTTTCTGACCACCCCCACTCCCCTCACCCCATCACCATGCCCTGTATAAGCACACACCTGATCACCACAGCATATCTTTGGGGTGTCGCCCAAACAACTAGTCGTTTTTAATATGGTGTCTCCACTCCCAAGTGCTGCTCGTGTCTTAATGACGTCATCATATCTTGTGATGGCATCCAAGTATATCTTCATCCCCCCTCCCCCGGTAAGTGTTGCCACTTAAAGCTGTAAGTATCTATATCTCCTTATCATATCCACTGGATGGCATCCAAGTATTTCTTCATCCCCCTCCCCCCGGTAAAGTGCTGCCACTCAAAGCTGTAAGTATCTATATCACCTCATCACATCCACTGGATGGCATCCAAGTTGTCACGTGAGACATTTGCTATGAAAGGAATGCGGTGGCGTGTTAGGATCAAATGAAGGCCAATGTCTAAGCTAGAGTGTGTGTTCACGGATTGAAAAAAAAAACACGGAGATGATTCGAGCGGTGTAATTGGAAGTTGAGAAGTTGAGAAACAGAGATGAAGCTAGTGGAAGTAAAAGGAACATTGTTGCATATAGTAAAATTAGTGAACATATTTGTTATTACATTATTAAAATTTTTTTCCTGGATCTTATTAATGAAGTGAATTATTGTGTGAAAGAGGAGACTGTTAGACATCCCACAAAGAAACGCACAATGGGTCAATCACGAGAAAGTGAGAATAAAATGGGGCATCGGCCGTGACACAAGTATTCCTTCATTCTCCCCCGGTAAAGTGCTGCCACTCAAAGCTGTAGGTACCTATATCACCTCATCATATCCACTTGATGATATTCAAGTATTCCTTAATCTCCCCTCCCCCGGTAAATTGTTGCCACTCAAAGCTGTAGGTACCTATATCACCTCATTATATCCACTTGATGGCATCCAATTATTCCTTCATTCCCCATCCCCATCACTCTAAGTATTCTTTCATCCTCCAACACGCCGCATACAATTTATCGCTGTTTGTATCCACAACACAGACCGAAAGACTATGGTCTGAGCGGGGTGGAGGCGGGTAAAGAAATCGTGGGAGTTGAAAGTAACATCTCCCCAAATGGCACCAGGCTTCACCAACACAGTTGACTGACTAGGCATGAAGTGGATCACATCCGGGTAGTTCTTTAGTTGATGACATTGCTGAGTTTTAAATAACACTCCTGCAACAGATCTCAGTTTCAGGAAGGACAAAAACTCTCAAAACCAGTGGGCAAGTTTCAAATTTAAAACAAAAAAAAATCCGAAGCATAATCTAGTCTCCGTTGACACACAATATGAACCGACGGGATATGAACCGTGTCTTTTGTCCGCGCTTGATGACAAGGTTAAAATGACATATTATGTCACAGCTGATGTCACGGTCGATCCTTGAACAAAAAAATCGAACCGTTGCTGGTGGTTGAGCCATCCGAGCGTCCAATGACAGATCGATACGTAGATAAAATCCATCAATGAGGTTAGAGTGGCCAGGAAGGATATTTCAAAAAGCGTTCAATGAACTAAAAGACTATGCATTTATTGGAAAAAAATTACTGATCAAAGTGTTGCCGAGCCGTATGATTTTGAAGATTAATTGATTTTAAGGAACTGTTATTTATTTACAAATAAATATTGCCTATTGACACCGATAAAAAAAAAAGAATGATAAAAATTGTTATATGTTAAAATGCGTTTATTTTTGTTATGTTCAGGACTCTTAAAATAAATTATTATAGATGAATAGATGATTTTAGATGGATAGACGATTTTAGGTGATTATAGATGAATATATAATTTTAGATGGATAGATGATTTTAGATGAATAGATGATTATAGATGATTATATGGTTTTAAATAAATAGATGATTTTAGATGATGATTATGGATGAATATAAGATTTTAGATGATTTTAGATGATTGGGAGGTCAACTTAGTGGGAGGCGTTTTCGACCTAGTGTCCTGGACGCCCAGGTGACCGCTTCTAGAAGCGGCCGCTCCGGGTGGGGGGCTTCTCAGCTTTTACGTCCCTCAGTGGGCAAGAGAGCTGAGGGGGTTTTCCGGGAAGCCCCAGAAGCGCAGGCTCGGAACTGCTGACTTTCTTCCACATGTAAGATTTTCAGATGATTTGATGATTTTAGATGAATAGATGATTATAGATGATTTAAGATGAATAATGAGTTTAGATGAATGGATGATTTTAGATGAGACAAATATTGAAAAAAAAAAGACTACTGAAATAATCCCTAGCGAACCAAGAAAGACAATAACATTTGACATTAGAGTGTAATAAAATCAAACACCTGACATAATAATGTAACTTAGACCATACGCGTAACATAAGAATTTAGCCACAATAGTAATTCAACGACTCAATCATTCTAACCCCTGAGTCGCTCCAAACTAAGAATCATTTCAACCTTTGAAGCACCCTAACTCCTCTGCCATTCCAACCCCTAAAACTATTCAAATAAACTGAATCTGTCCAACCTCTGAATCCTTCCAAACCTCGAATACTTCACACTCATAAGTTTTTCCAACACTTACAATGATCCAATCACTAGAATTTCCCTATATTAACAATTCTCACACCATCACACATTCTAATAACGCCAACACATTAATTCCTTAAATCCCCTTTTCACTCTAATGACTGATAAAAAAACAACAATTTTTGAACCAAAACACAATTTAACAATCGACTTGAAACAAACACCACTCAACAATCCAAATGAAACAAACACCAAATCAAAAACGTATGTAACGAAACACCATTCAACTGTCTAGTGTAACCAAACCCCATTATACAATACTAGATTGTGCCAGGCGCCGTGGCGCCTGCGGCGCCCCCTTTTTTTGGGCGCCTACGGCGCCAACCTTTTTTTAAAAGACCAACTAACCTGTCCTTTTTTGATAAATACGAATTGTGCCGGGGCGCCTGCGGCGCCCCCTTTTTTGGGCGCCTACGGCGCCAAATTTTTTTCAAAAACCCAACTAACTTGTCCTTTTTTGATAAATACGAAATATTAAACTTTCTGAAATGTAAGCAAAGTATTTATTTAATAATAATAATAGGGGTTGTATTTTGCGTACCGATGCACATCAAACAATGACGTCATCATATTAAATATTTTTACAGCGCTCATCAACACACGATTTTTCAACTAAACTAACTGCTGTAGACTGTCGTACATCGCTCCTCAGCGTTTCAACTAAACTAACTGCTGTAGACTGTCGTACATCGCTCCTCAGCGTTACGTTACAAACATACAGAACCACACCACTGGGTGTTTATATTATTATGATAATGTAACCAAACACCACTAAACAAATCCATGTGATCCCGACACCAATCCACTCGAACCAAACACCAAGCAACAATCTACATGACGTAGACCCCTGACACAAAACGTTCATTCAAAACAATTCATGGATTCATCGATTCCATTATCTTTTCCCCCCATTCAACTCGCCCCCACAACATCCTTAATTCCCCCCTCCCCAAATCCTCCTTCACCCGCCTTCCACATCAATGATGCCTGATCGATTCTACCAAATGATCTACAATACACGACTGCGGCTGACATAAGACCTGGGAAATCATAGAATGAGCAACATGACCCCCGCCTTTTCTTGCCATTTCCCGTCCAAGTTTCATTAAGTTTGTATGAGCTGTCTCAGCATGCCGCTTGTATGAGCTCTATTAGCATCCCGCTTGTATGAGCTCTCTTAGCATCCCGCTTGTATGAGCTCTCTTAGCATCCCGCTTGTATGAGCTCTCTTAGCATCCCGCTTGTATTAGCTCTCCTGGCGTGCCGCTTGTATGAGCTCTCTTAGCATCCCGCTTGAGTGAGCTCTGTTAGCATCCCGCTTGAATGAGCTCCCTTAGCATCCCGCTTGTATGAGCTCTCTTAGCATCCCGCTTGTATGAGCTCTCCTATCGTGCCGCTTGAATGAGCTCTCTTAGCATCCAGCTTGTATCAGCTCTCTTAGCTTCCCGCTTGAATCACCCTTCTTAGTATCCCGCTTGAATGACCTCTCTAAGTATGCCGCTTATATCAGCGCTCTTAGCATCCCGCTTATATCAGCTCTCTTAGCATCCCGCTTATATCAGCTCTCTTAGCATCCCGCTTATATCAGCTCTCTTAGCTCCCCGCTTTTATGAGCTCTCATAGAAAGCCACGTATATGAGTTTACTAGAGTGCCACTTGTATGGGCTCTACTAGAGTGCCACTTGTATGAGCTCTACTAGAGTGCCACTTGTATGAGCTCTTCTATAGAGTGCCACTTCTATGAGCTCTCCTAGAGTGCCAGTTGTGTGAGCTCTTCTATAGAGTGCCATTTCTATGAGCTCCCCCCATTGAATGAGGCCTACATGAGCTCTCCTAGCGTGTCACTTGTATGAGCTCTCCTAGCGTGCCACTTGTATGAGCTCTACTAGCGTGCCACTCGTGTGATTGAAATAGGTCGGACTCACCATGGCGTTTGACACTTGTCTAATAGACAGAAAACATTTGTTGACATACGCCATTGTTCTGTGGTGGTCTGTTTGTTACGTTTGGTTGGGTATGGTCCGGCGCTGGGGGTGGGGGAGGCGGTGAGAAAATATCAAGAATCGATTTCATTAAAAATAATTTTACCATCGAGTTTGTTGTGTACGCAGTACAACACTCCTATGCTGTGTAATTTCATGGTTGAAATCTATTATTAGAAATATCCGACATATTCAGTTAGACCAGTTTCATCAAATATACCAGTGGTTCCGAACCTTCTTTGGGTGGCGACCCTTTTTACATAAGCCATTTGACCCGCGACCCCATAAAATTTAAATAAGTCGTTTTTTAAGTTTGTTTGTTAGTTTTAAATAAAAAAATTAGGGCAAAATTGCATTATAGGGAATATTTTGCACTCGAAAGTTGGCGACCCCCAGAAAACCCGTCGTGACGGGGTCGCGACCCACAGGTTGGGGACCGCTGAAATATAAGGAAATCTATTATGACTTCCCGTATCCCAACAGATGTTTGTGAACTCTACGTTGACATAAGCAAAAAAAAAAAAGATTTTTAAAATTCTTGTTCTAAAAAAATGTTTCAAACGTATTGTAATTAT
Source organism: Radix auricularia (assembly GCA_002072015.1). Taxonomy (NCBI): domain Eukaryota; kingdom Metazoa; phylum Mollusca; class Gastropoda; family Lymnaeidae; genus Radix; species Radix auricularia. The sequence continues at coordinate 177,349 of MUZC01002955.1, forward strand.
TTTATTATTGTCAAAATGATCCTTAACGAAAAAGATATTTTCAAAACGGGGCCGTCCATAAATTACGTCACGCGATTTTTGCCAATTTTCACCACCCCCCTCTCATCGTCACACTACGTCACAAAAACTTATACAAAACTTCCAATTTGACGTCACAAAGCCGTGCCCCCATAAAAGCCGTATTTCCTATTTGAAAAAGAGCACGTTTCAAATCACTTTTTGTCAATTAAGTATGTATTACGTGTAAATGTACACTCTAATGTCGTAGCACGCATGAAGACATGCAAAACGTCATTGTATTAATTGTAAGTAATCAAATATTTGAGTGGAACTTTTATTTAAAGTTGTGCTTTTTTGATGTGACGTCATCCCTTCCACCTCGTCACACATCGTAAAAAATGTGTCACCCCTCCCAAGTAAGTGACCTCATGTATGGACGGGCCCAATAGTAACATTACGTAATGAGATATGACGTTATCCAGTCTGAGAAATGACAAACCCAGGTCACTAAAACGATTGCTACAAAGTGTATGGCCGGTTCAAGGTCACATATATAAATTGGTTTGATGTTTGCAAAAGTGAAAATATTTCCTCTTAGGGGCAAACTGATGTTTGTCACCCTCACCTTTATCTTGCCATTGGCGCCCAGGGCGTCTAAGACGTGACCAAGGACACGATCATTTAAAGCATGGATTGTAAAGTTTAACACTGGAGAGTTTCCACAAAACCCCAATGTTATTCCCTGTGTGGTGTCAATAGCTGTTTTATTCTCATGATGCACGCATTATTTTGGGAAAATATTTCAGTCACCCGGGAGGATAATATAGTTTCTTCTTCAAGGGATCCATCCTCTCCCAGGAATAAAATGTCTTTGTTCCTCTTTTGGGTGTCTTTGTAACTATTTGTTTATACGGCATGGTTGTTGACCTTAGGTGCAACCACTAGGGGGGGGGGTTGCCCCTCACAGCTCAATGGATAGCTGCCTTTGTTCGGGTTGGGTCCTTAGCCGTTGTGGATCCCTCCACTTCCTACAAGGGCAGTAGGACTGATTTTGGTCTTTTTATTTCCCCGGTACCTCCATATCTGAAGGGCTTTCCCCTATCCTCCGTCTGGGGAGGCGCTCAATGGAAGATCAGCTTCTCCGCGTCATCTACCCAATATGATGCTCCCGTTGAATTCTATAACTACCAAGTTTTTAACTGCGTTGTTTTGGTCATCTTTAGTTCTAAACATTCCGACACACAAATCTTGGAATTGCATCTTTACTTCACTTTGTTTAGTTCACTTTAAAATTTCACAAACTAATCGCTTGCGAGGACACATTATGCTAATGACGAAAGTAGAAATATATAAATACAAGTTTGACTTTGTGATGTCTCAAGGAGCTAGCATTCCGAATGAGTTCACAAATCTAAGCTCACTTTACCTGTCCAAATATTCTGCAAAATTTGTTGTCAACAACTTCTATATACAACATACCACAAACGCTCTGGCTGTTTAACTAATATAAATTAATTATTAGTTATTTATTAAATATACATAGTAATTCTTATCGTCATGAGTGGATAATAGATAGACGTGCGATCAAAGCGAATATAAATCATAGTTAGAAACTTTAAGTAACTTTCAAATGTTAATACAAAAACATTGTAGAAAACAAGTAATAAAAACTCGAATGAGTATTTAAACGCTTTTTCCAACAAAGAATTTCTGACATTATTTTACTCAAGGTAAATCATTGTAGATTACATTATAAGTCATTTCAAATCAGTGATTCTGTAACTAAACACAATATGACGTCACACCCCCCTCACGCTACATCACACCAAGAATGTGTAAATATAATGCGCACCACGCACAAATCTAACATTAGCATTCACAAAGCGGGAAAACCCCATTAACTATCATTCTAGATATCGTTAAGTCATTTCAAATCAATAATTATGAAAGTAAACGAAACAATTGCTATCTACAAATTGCTTCTAAAAGTACGGGAGTCAAACGAAAAGATATTTTTTAAATAAATTTCTTCTCCAACATTGTTCTCAATATTATTAGCTATCGTTTGGCGTTTGTTTCAACCCAATAGCTGTTATGATTGCCGAGAAATTGAAAAAAAAAACCCTATTTTTTCTTGTTTTTTTTTTATTTTCCAGAAAATCCAGTAAATTTTTCGTTATTTTTTTTTGACCCATGCACATCCTTGGGACTTCCTTAACATATTTTCAAAAGACCAGAACCCTCTGTCTAGTATGGTTCAGGAGGAGTTGCATGTGCAAGCTCGAATTGACAGCAGAGACATTTCAAAATACATAAACACATTTTTTCTTAATGGAAATTGCGTTAAAAATGATGTATGCGTTGGTTTGACAGAGCAAAGAAAATCTAAAATTAAAAAAATATCATTTGTTTCAATGCAAAACTAATTGTTATAAATAAACAAATAATAAATGTAATAATTAGTTTAAAATGTTTACATCTCTTATTATCTTATCTGCCTTAAAACATGTCATATTATCTCTCGTCATAATCCTTTTTAGCGCATTTTCGAGAAGTCGAATGCGCTATTGCACCCGTTTTGTCCGTCCGTCCGTCATCACCTTTGATCTCAGCATCCATAAGTCCTAGACCCATGAGGTATATATGTTTTTTGTATGTCCTGACCTGCCATTTGTGCATCAACACTCAGTTACTCGATCCGTTAAAAAACCCCGTTAAAACTACCAAAAAATATTTCAAATCGAGAGGTAACACTAGCGCAGGGAACGGCCGCCATTGCCGGAAGTCGTATACATAGTTCTTCAAGCATTGAAGAGTGGTGCGAAAGCGTGCAAAATATTTTTTTTTTAGTTGACGTCATTAGAATATGTGTAAAAGTTTAGAGAGTTTTACGTCATCATTTGTGGTGACTTGTAGTTAGATTAAAGAGAAAATAAAATTTTTTAAAATGTAAAGAAATGACTTTTAAATTTAAAAAAATGTCAGGTATATTCATTACACAAGAAAATTCATAAAAATATGTCTAAAATCTAAACACAATTACTGATAACTACATAATGCTGATATCTAACATAAGTACTGATACATAATACGAAAATGCGCTAACACGTCCTGAATTCCAATAGGGACCAGGCTTAACATGATTTTTTTTTCTTCTGTTTTCATTATAACAGGCGACCCTTTTTGGGGCTGCCTGCCCAAAATTAAATTAAAACCTACTTTTATATAGCAAAGTGCCAGCACAGTTGTTTGATTAAAGAAGTAATATTTGAAATTGCGTGCCGGCTGACGAGGCTCTGCGTGCCGTCTGTGGCACGCGTGGCATAGGTCCGCCATCACTTGCTTATAACATAAAGTCCTTTTAAAAAACGGGGCCTTGGAAATAAAAATTAATTAAGATTATTCCCCTACCAGCCACACGGTGTCATCCAAAAACCATCAAACTTACCCATCACCATCCTCAATTCATCGCCCATCTCCACTACCTCACACTCTTCACTGTCTTTTTTTTTGGTTTACACCAACCCACCCCTTCTTGACCCTTTAGTTTCTCTCCTTCAACCGATTCTCTGGGAGTTAATGATAAGGGAATTAGCATTATTAGAATGACAGCGAGGAAGTTAACTAGAACAAAATCCAGATCTTGCTTTTAAGGGCCGTATTCATTTGAAGATGTACTCGCACATAGATGCATCTAAGCTTGTCAAATGATATTTATTATATTTAATTATGTACATATTTTTTTAAAATGTTCAATATCATTTTTTACACTTGTTTGATAAATTAAAAAAGCAACAACAACTTGTGAATATTATTAATATTATAAGCAAGCCAAAATTTTCTAAATCTAAAAATAATGCACGATGTACAAGAGCTTCCATGTTAGATTTGTGTTGCTTGAGATATCATGATATAGTATGACATCTCACAAACTACTGTATAAATATAACTGATCTTTTACAGTACAGCATTATATATATATATATATATATAAGACTATTCATCCATTGTTTCATATTACATGTCACAAAAACGTTATTCTCTTTCTTAAATCTTGTAAACAATTTAACCTATTACATCCCACAAACCTATTTCACCTCTTACATCTCACAAAACCACTTCAACCTCTTACATGTCACAAACCAATTTAACCTCTTACATCTCACAAACCAATTTCATTTTTTACATCTCACAAAACAATTTCAATTCTTACATCTCACAAACCACTTAAACCTCTTACATGTCACAAACCAATTTAACCTCTTACATCTCACTAAACAATATCAATTCTTTCATCTCGTTATCTATGATACAGAATATCCAGAAAACTGAGTCGGTTCCCCGAACAAGTGCAAGTGGTGCGTTATACAGTAGTGCGTTGTACAGTGGTGCGTTGACAGAGTGTGAATTGAACTGTTAAACGGGGAGGCTCAACGCCTGCCCCCAAAGACCTTCCTGGACTGCAACATGGCGTGAATAGGTCACTGGACATGACGCGCCTGATCTAAAGGAGGCGGTCACGTGACTATGCCTTTCAAGACTAGGAGACGAATCTGACAGTGACTGATATCTTTGTTCAAGTGATGTTATTGTTTATTTCTTTCGAGACTCTAAGATGAATTTAACATAGGCCAAACGCGCATCGCCGTATGTCAAGACTACAAAATGAATCTAACACAGGCTAAACACGCGTGGTCGTACTGTCGAGATTCGAAGATGAATCTAATACAGGCCAAACAAGGGTGGTCGTACTGTCAAGATTACATGACGAATCTAACACAGACCAAACACGCGTGGTCGTACTGTCGAGACTCGAAGATGAATCTAACACAGACCAAACACGCGTGGTCGTACTGTCAAGATTACATGACGAATCTAACACAGACCAAACACGCGTGGTCGTACGACTACATGACGAATCTAACACAGATCAAACACGCGTGGCCGTATGTCAAGACTACAAAATGAATTCAACATAGGATAAACATTGATTTAAACATCGCTGTGCTACAGAGGTTTGGAACCGGAGCTCTTCATTTTGTGTAGTTCATATTGAACTTGTATTACAGCTGAATGTTGGACATTCATTACAGCTGAATGTTGGACATTCATTACAGCTGAATGTTGGACATCCATTACAGCTGAATGTTGGACATTCATTACAGCTGTATGTTGGACATTCATTACAGCTGAATGTCGGACATCCATTACAGCTGAATGTTGGACATTCATTTAAAGCTGTGAACTGGACATACCATTACCTCTGTATGCATGGAGCCTGGAATATCAACAGATGCCTTCAGTTTTTGCACTTCATTGACGCAATAAAATATATTCTTAATTTGTATGCCTTGAATAAAAACTATATATTTGTTTTGTGTGTGAAACTGTCAACCTGTATAACTGTGACTGAGATATTGATTAGGTTATATTTGTTGGAGTGGGGGTAGCCGTGGAGTTGAGGGCATCATTGTTGAAGGTGTGTCCATTTTGCATATAATTTATATTAAAAAAATTCTTATGCTTCCTCTCCGTTTTTTATATTTGTTTTAATTTGGACACTGCTCAACTGTTTAAAATATCTTCTTTTTAACTTGAATATTCACCTATTAATTAATTCAATATAATATAATCCATTGTTGTTTCTTTGTTTTTAAGTTGACAATTGAGGAAAATTTTACATATGTATATTGTTTATAATTAAAGATTAACATTTATTATGTTAATATCCATTGTTTGTGTCTTCTTTAAAACAAAAACTTATTGCTGTCCAGTTTTTGTATTTAAAAACATATGGTCAAGTAACTGAAAAAAAAGTCGTTATAGCATAAAATTGGGTCATAGTAAATGTTGTAGTTGCATCATCTGTTCTTCAATACCGTAAAACTCTGCCACAGATTAATCGGTGAGAATTTATGATTGATGTCTGATTGGGAGCTGATGCAGGAAATTCGGGGCACATATTTTTGTAATGAGTTTACCTTTTAATGTGTATGATAAGCAACACCTATTAACGTTGTATGAGATATGCATCAGAAAGTATTCTCAAATTAACAATATTACGATGTTACGAGCCATGACGTCAAATCGAAAACGTCACTGACAGCTTTGGATTTTTCGTTGTAGCTAAGATTCCTAAATTATTTAAAACTGTGTCACATGTTTTGTCTATGCATCGAAGAAAGGTTATTGAAAAGGCGTTGATTGTTGTGTTGTAGTTTGTCCCAGACTTACATCTTAAACCTTGTTTAAAAGTATTTCTTTCATGTGAAACAAAAGGTGGGAATTAATACCATGACACTTCCTCCTCGCAACAGAAATTTTGTTATCTTCATGAACAGCGTTGTGAGAATGTGAGCCCGGTGTTTTACAGAGATACAGAGCTATATAAATTACCATTTTGATATAATTATTATTATTATTATCATTATCATTATTATTATTTAAGGAATGCGTTCCTATATTACCAACAACTTGCCGTCATAGGTTTCTGAATAACATTTAAAAGCCATTTCTTATAAATAGAACCAAATAATTTTTTTCTCTTTCACATGGACGTTCGCCATTTTCACTCAATGTAAACCTATGTCCAAGGAAGTTTGGGAAGGCGAGGCGCGGTGGAAAACTTCTGGTGCCACCCAGGTCGACACTGACTTAAAATGTTACCATAACCCTAGGCCCTAGACCTACAGCGTTCAGATAGTCTGTAATGTTATCAAAATGAAACAGACGAGATCACGTGACGTACGAGATTTAAGGCTTTTTTTCACGGTGGTAATAGTTCTAGACATGACTTGTGACATTTAAATGCCAAGTCAAGTCTGTCATCCAAAGTTAGATGATGTACTGTCAAGCACGAGTCACACCAAATTGTTTGACGTCACAGGCAGCTATGAGTGGAGACGGTAGGGCTATATACAGCGGGAGTAACAGGGGGAGTGACGGTAGGGCTATATACAGCGGGAGTAACAGGGGGAGTGACGGTAGGGCTATATACAGAGGGAGCAACAGGGGGAGTGACGGTAGGGCTATATACAGAGGGAATAACAGGGGGAGTGACGGTAGGGCTATATACAGGGGGAGCAACAGGGAGAGTGACGGTAGGGCTATATACAGAGGGAGTAACAGGGAGAGTGACGGTAGGGCTATATACAGCGGGAGCGACAGGGAGAGTGACGGTAGGGCTATAACCAGCGGGAGTAACAGGGGGAGTGACGGTAGGGCTATATACAGGGGGAGCAACAGGGAGAGTGACGGTAGGGCTATATACAGGGAATAGCAGGGTGGAGTGAAGGTAGGGCTATATACAGCGGGAGCAACAGGGAGAGTGACGGTAGGGCTATATACAGCGGGAGCAACAGGGAGAGTGACGGTAGGGCTATATACAGCGGGAGTAACGGGGAGTGACGGTAGGGCTATATACAGCGGGAGCAACAGGGAGAGTGACGGTAGGGCTATATACAGCGGGAGCAACAGGGAGAGTGACGGTAGGGCTATATACAGAGGGAGTAACAGGGGAGTGACGGTAGGGCTATATACAGCGGGAGCAACAGGGAGAGTGACGGTAGGGCTATATACAGAGGGATTAACAGGGAGAGTGACGGTAGGGCTATATACAGCGGGAGCAACAGGGAGAGTGACGGTAGGGCTATATACAGCGGGAGTAACAGGGGGAGTGACGGTAGGGCAATATACAGGGAATAGCAGGGGGAGTGACGATAGGGCTATATACAGCGGGAGTAACAGGGGAGTTACGATAGGGCTATATACAGCGGGAGTAACAGGGGAGTGACGATAGGGCTATATACAGCGGGAGTAACGGGGGGAGTGACGGTAGGGCTATATACAGGGGGGGTAACAGGGGAGTGACGGTAGGGCGATATACAGGGGGGTAATAGGGGGAGTGACGATAGGGCTATATACAGCGGGAGTAACAGGGAGAGTGACGGTAGGGCTATATACAGGGGGAGTAACAGGGAGAGTTACTGTAGGGCTATATACAAGGGGAGCAACAGGGGGAGTGACGATAGGGCTATATACAGCGGGAGCAACAGGGAGAGTGACGGTAGGGCTATATACAGGGGGAGCAACAGGGAGAGTGACGGTAGGGCTATATACAGGGGGAGCAACAGGGAGAATGACGGTAGGGCTATATACAACGGGAGTAACAGGGGGAGTGACGGTAGGGCTATATACAGCGGGAATAACAGGGGGAGTGAAGGTAGGGCTATATACAGAGGGAGTAACAGGGGGAGTGACGGTAGGGCTATATACAGCGGGAGCAACAGGGAGAGTGACGGTAGGGCTATATACAGGGGGAGTAACAGGGGAGTGACGGTATGGCTATATACAGCGGGAGTAATAGGGGGAGTGAGAACTGAGAGTAAGTAGGAGACGAGAAACAGGTGAGTCTGCATTTGATGGAGCCATAGGTACAACACAGTTATGTGTGGTCAATTTGGAGCCACACGTGAGACAGGTGAGACTTAACTAGACGGAGCCACACGTCAGACAGGTTAGACTTCACTAGACGGAGCCACACGTCAGACAGGTGAGACTTTACTAGACGGAGCCACACGTCAGACAGGTGAGACTTTACTAGACGGAGCCACACGTCAGACATGTGAGACTTTACTAGACGGAGCCACACGTCAGAGACAGGTTAGACTTTAATAGACGGAGCCACATGTCAGACAGGTTAGACTTTACTAGACGGAGCCACATGTCAGACAGGTTAGACTTTACTAGACGGAGCCACACGTTAAAGACAGGTTAGACTTTATTAGACGGAGCCACATGTCAGACAGGTTAGACTTTACTAGACGGAGCCAAACATCAGAGACAGGTTAGACTTTACTAGACGGAGCCACACGTTAGAGACAGGTTAGACTTTATTAGACGGAGCCACATGTCAGACAGGTTAGACTTTACCAGACGGAGCCACACGTCAGACAGCTAAGACTTTACCAGACGGAGCCACACGTCAGACAGGTGAGACTTTACTAGACGGAGCCACACGTCAGACAGGTGAGACTTTACTAGACGCACACGTCAGACAGGTGAGACTTTACTAGACGGAGCCACACGTCAGACAGGTGAGACTTTACTAGACGGAGCCACACGTCAAACAGGTGAGACTTTACTAGACGGAGCCACACGTCAGACAGGTGAGACTTTACTAGACGGAGCCACATGTCAGACAGGTTAGACTTTACTAGACGGAGTTAAACGTCAGAGACAGATGAGACTTTACCAGACGGAGCCACACGTCAGACAGGTTAGACTTTACTAGACGGAGCCACATGTCAGACAGGTGAGACTTTACTAGACGGAGCCACACGTCAGACAGGTGAGACTTTATTAGACAGAGCCACATGTCAGACAGGTTAGACTTTACTAGACTGAGCCACACGTCAGACAGGTTAGACTTTACTAGACGGAGGCACACGTCAGACAGGTGAGACTTTACTAGACGGAGCCACATGTCAGACAGGTTAGACTTTACTAGACGGAGTTAAACGTCAGAGACAGGTGAGACTTTACTAGACGGAGCCACACGTCAGAGACAGGTTTGACTTTACTAGACGGAGCCGCATGTCAGAGACAGGTTAGACTTTACTAGACGGAGCCAAACGTCAGAGACAGGTTAGACTTTTTTAGACGGAGCCACATGTCAGACAGGTGAGACTTCACTAGACGGAGCCACACGTCAGAGACAGGTGAGACTTTACTAGACGGAGCCACATGTCAGACAGGTTAGACTTCACTAGACGGAGCCACACGTCAGACAGGTTAGACTTCACTAGACGGAGCCACACGTCAGACAGTTGAGACTTTACTAGACGGAGCCACACGTCAGACAGGTTAGACTTTACTAGACGGAGCCACATGTCAGACAGGTTAGACTTTACTAGATGGAGCCACATGTCAGACAGGTTAGACTTTACTAGACGGAGCCACACGTCAGACAGGTTAGACTTCACTAGACGGAGGCTTAGATGAAGGGAAGTCAGTAATTTATAGATTGAAATTCCTCACCCTTACTCAATAATCCATTAAAGCTGCGCAGCCTCTGAATTACCTAGCTGACACCACGCTGCAGTTTAGAATTACCTCACAGCAAATTTCGATTTAGGATAGTATAATATCTTTGTTTTTTTGGGGTGTAAATTTGATTAAAAATGGATGCTCTTTATCTTTACACACGAGGCAACGAACCTTAGAGGAAACATTGACCCCACTCCCCCACCAACAAAATAAATAAATAAGAATCAATCAATCAATAAATCAGATAATAACATCTTATACCAATGACACCATTCTGTCCCACTGCGACTCGCTGTAATGTCAACATTTGTTGCTCAAAAATATCCAAAATGCTAACGTGTCTGAAACCTTAAAAAATCCAATACCAAAAAATTGAGATACAGTTAGCCTCCCCCCACCCCCTTATTAAAGCAAAAGAATCGGATCAGTTTTTGCTCAAACATTTCTTGAAAGATTCAGTCAGTTGTGATACAGTTGAATAGTAGGCATTCGATTTGAAATGAGCCCGTTAACATATTAATTTAAAACTAACTTTGGAATTTAAAAAAAAAACAACAACTTAGAAACGGTTGCTTTCGCATTACAATTAAAAAGTTAAAAAAAACAAAAAAAACAAATATCTTAAAAATTCATATCAGTAGCAATGGTCAATCCTAGAGAAGTATGGTTGACCGTCTGTGACCCAATAAAACATTGTCTGACCAGCTGTTACACTCAGCCATCTGTAGCTTGATCAAGAACAGTAACATCAATAACAGTAACATCAATAACACAAGGAGAGACAACTAATAACCATTCAAAATCCGGACCGGCCCCACTTTCCACATATCACAGATTTGGTTACCTGCTTTGAAATCAATTTTTTAATTAGCCTTGTGTAGATCTTTGCTTCAGCACACACCAGTACAAGGTTCAGAATCTATAGAGCCTTACGAGAAAACATGATTAACATTTATAGAAAAGGCTTCCTCACTTTAAAAAAAACCGCCCCTCCACCAATAAGTTGCTACGCCCTAGTAGAGAGTAACACTTTTGTTTTATTATTATTATTATTATTGTTATTATTATTATGATTATGATTATGATTATGATTATTATTATTATTATTATTATTATTATTATTATTACCATAATGCTAAATTGAAGTGCCGTCTAAAATGTCATCTGTGAAACGAGACGAGCAGCTGCTTGGAAAATGAAACCTTTGTCCTCAAGGACAATCGGAGAGGACACAGGAACCAATTACAGCTGTCCTATCGTATTGATCCGCGACTGACGTATTGAGGTCAGAGATTATCATTTCCGGTATCTGTGTAGCGACTTCTGCTGGCACACCGAACGAACAATGCCCGCGGTTGAATATTTCATTGCGCAAATGAAGTTCTACTTTTTTTTCCAGAAGAAGAGGTTACCAAAGAATAATGCGGCCATGGTAATGATTTTGCGGACTTATCAATAGGGTCATATTGTAAACTTATCATCAAAATGATATTGTGGGCTTATCTTTAGAGGCGACTTATCATCAGAGGCATATTGTAAACTTATAGTAAAAGTCATACTGTAGGCTTATCATTAGACGTGATTTATCATCAGAAAGGAATTATTGATTAAGTCATCTGGAGAAACTATCATATTTCAGGATTGCTGAACATACACAATTTTCTTTAATGAGAGTTTCAGCTTCGCAGAGGGAGTATTATCTTTAAAGCCGACTTACAATACTTCCACTTGGAGCTATGACTCATAGTTTGACTCAGGTGTTTTCAGTCATGTCAGATATTTGACGGCAGCACTCCATTTTGTCGCTAAAAACTATTAGAAAAAATATAAGTTATTTTAAAGTAAAAATTAAAATACCTCAGTTGATATTATAAAGCGTCTCTATATATTTAATGTAAATGTTTCATTAACAGATCTTTTATAAAATGGTAACCAGTAAACATTATTTTTTATTAAGTATCAAAATAAAATTTTATAATTTATTTCTTTTGTTTTGTTCTTTTTATTCTGTTAAAATAATTAAAGATTAGTGATTCCAATGTTATATCAAAAAAAAAAAAATCTTAGTATGGTAATCTTAAAATGGTAATCATTTATCTTTAATGTTTATTTTCGTATTGTTTTCTTTAGCCTTACGAAAAGGACATTTAAGAATGATAAAGATAAGAAATTGTAGGGTGACCAAAAAAAAGACATGAAAACAACAACAAATACAACAACCCAGGAAAGTTCACTTTACTGTGATGTATCACTAAATTGGGCCAACTTTCCCGCAGAAAAAAAAAAGGTCGTAAAATACTCACCCTCAGCAGATGTGTAACGATTCTGTAATGTGATATCCAGTAAGGTCGATGTAATCGGTTTATCTATATCCAGCCCACGATCGAGTATCTCGAGGATGTGGAGGGAGGCTGGTGCTAGAAGAGTACATTGATTACAACATACCGACACGGCGTTGAATTATTTATGGTATCGATCTGACAATAACCAGCAAACAAACCTTCCGATTACGCTTGGATCAAGTCGGGAACAACGCGTCCATTTGAACAAATTTGAACAACAAAAATGCCCGGAATAAGGAAATGTGACTTTTTAATTTTTTAATAAGGACCTAGGATAGAATTACCAGACACATTTACGTATTCATTCACGGGGTGGGGGCTCCCATTAATATTTAAGTCACCCCTGGTTTCATTTGTCTGGGTAAGTGTTAGACCCATGGCCCTCAGCAAAGAATCAGGTCACACCGACCTTTTTGCACTAAGACCACTGATTACATGATGTAAAAAAAAAAAAAAAAAGTTCTGTCTGGGGCGGGGTGAAGGGGAGGACGTCAGAAAGGGCTTAAAGACGCCATTGTTTCTGGGCTTAAAGACGCCTTTATTTCTTGGGCTTAAAGACGACATTGTTTCTTGGGCTTAAAGACGCCTTTATTTCGTGGGCTTAAAGACGCCATTGTTTCGTTGGCTTAAAGACGCCATTGTTTCGTGGGCTTAAAGACGCCATTGTTTCGTTGGCTTAAAGACGCCTTTATTTCGTGGGCTTAAAGACGCCTTTATTTCGTGGGCTTAAAGACGACATTGTTTCTGGGCTTAAAGACGCCTTTATTTCGTGGGCTTAAAGACGACATTGTTTCGTTGGCTTAAAGACGCCAGTGTTTCTTGGGCGTAAAGACGCCTTTATTTTGTGGGCTTAAAGGCGACATTGTTTCTGGGCTTAAAGACGCCTTTATTTCTTGGGCTTAAAGACGACATTGTTTCGTTGGCTTAAAGACGCCAGTGTTTCTTGGGCGTAAAGACGCCTTTATTTCTTGGGCTTAAAGATGACATTGTTTCTGGGCTTAAAGACGCCATTGTTTCTTGGGATGGAATACAAGACACACGAAGGAATTGTTTCTTCAGAACAATAAAACTAAAATTTTATTGATTGACTAATAAAAGTAGGCTTTTTGGGCTCATGCCTTCATCGGTACAAATAATTTCCCCAAGTATTACAATTAAATATGCGTTATGTAATACATACATGGGGAGAATAATAAGTAGGTTTAGATTTAAAACAACAACAACGACACATGACATGTACAAGTAAAAACATTTCAAAAGTTACTGTAAATATAAAAAATGGGAAAAAATACACAGTTATGTAAAAATGTGAATTTGGCACGATCCGTATTGAGTCAACGTACCAAATCATTTTATAAATCTATTTCCAATGTAGATCCTCTCACGATAATTACTCGTATGTAGAATACCAGTAACTGTAATATTTGAAATCATGCTATGATCAACACTGTTCAAGTGTTTAGAGACAGGACATAGTCCCTGATTGTTTATTATTTACGACTTTCTATAAACACATCTACCCAGGCCACGACCTGTCTCACCCACGTTGATTTTTTATTGCATCCTTTGCAAATAATTTGCATAAAATCCTTTTGCGACTTGGCTTAGCTAAGTGTAATTTGACACACAACATTAAACAGAAGTTCTTAACAGACTTCCGTCTGGAGCTACCTCCAGGAGCTACTGCCAGGAGCTACCGCCTTCAGAAGCATTTTGCCATCCTAACCGTCTACAAATTTTGAGATCAGTTTTCAAATACCGATATGCAAACCAGTGGCGTCACTATAAGTGTGCGGTGGGGGCGGGCCGCCGGGGGTGACACCAACAGGGGTTGAAACAAAAATGCAAAATTATGTATGTTCCCATTATTTAGCATTGGAAAACTCGGAGGAGTTCTATGGGTTAAATCGTGAGTGGGTGACACCATGAGCTACCGCCCCGGGCGACACCAACCCTAGTGACGCATCTGATGCAAACCAATACACCGTTGGCAAAAGCTTCAGCACGTATGAGTGGGTACATCCTTGTGTGGGGCTTATGGTAGCCATCCTTTCACTCATGTCTTTAAGTTATGTTTCGGGATTTTGATCATAAATAATACGCGCAAATTTCTATAAACTTTTTGACGCTTACACGTCCAGATATATTTCCTTGAAAAAAGCTACATTTTCGTATTTAGGTATCTATCCTTGCCTAAATTTGCTCTATCAGCGCTAAACAATTTAAATAAATACTAATTTTTCTATTTACCGAAACCTCTCAAGTCAGGACAAACAGCACTGGATTACAAGATGAGATTACAAGATCATATAACAAGATGAAATTATAAGATCAAATTACAAGATCACTTTACAAGATGAGATTATAAGATCAGATTACAAGATCTTATTACAAAGATGAGATTACAAGATCACATTACAAGATCAGATTAAAAGATTAGATAACATGATCAAATTATAAAATCAGATTGCAAGATGAGATTATAAGATTAGATTACAAGATGAGATTATAAGATCAGATTACAAAATGAGATTATAAGATCAGATTACAAGATGAGATTATAAGATCAGATTACAAGATGAGATTATAAGATCAGATTACAAGATGAGATTATAAGATCAGATTTCAAGATGAGATTATAAGATCAGATTACAAGATGACATTATAAGATTAGATTACAAGATGAGATTATAAGATGAGATTGCAAGATGATTTTAAGATCAGATTATAAGATTAGATTATAAGATCAGATTATAAGATGAGATTACAAGATGAGATTATAAGATGAGGTAATAAGATGAGATTACAAGATGCGATTCTAAGATGAGATTACACGATGATATTATAAGATCAATTTACAAGATGAGATTATAAAATCAGAATATAAGATCAGATGACAAGATGAGATCACAAGATGATATTATAAGATCAGATTACAAGATGAGAATATAATTTCAGAATACAAGATGAGGTTATAAGATGAGATTGCAATATGATATTATAAGATTAGATGACAAGATGAGATTATAAGATCAGAATACAAGATCAGATTACAAGATGAGATTACAAGATCAGATTACAAGATCAGATTACAAAATCTTATTACAAGATCAGATTACAAGATCAGAATACAAGATCAGATTATAAGATCAGATTAAAAGATCAGATTACAAGATCTTATTACAAAATCTTATTACAAGATCAGATTACAAAATCTTATTACAAGATCAGATTACAAGATCAGAATACAAGATCAGATTATAAGATCAGATTACAAGATCAGATTATAAGATCAGATTACAAGATCAGATTACAAAATCTTATTACAAGATCAGATTACAAAATCTTATTACAAGATCAGATTACAAAATCTTATTACAAGATCAGATTACAAGATCAGATTACAAAATCTTATTACAAGATCAGATTACAAGATCAGATTACAAGATCAGATTATAAGATCAGAATACAACAATAAGTGGCCGTCCATAAAATACGACACGCGTTTTTTTTAAATTTGTTAGCTCCCCTCCCCTCTTCCCGTCCCTAACTGTCACACATCTCGGACCCACCCCTTAAAGTGCTTCACACTTTCGAACAAAAACATTTTTATTAATAACAAAATAAAATTTAATATAAAACACCGCGACGTCACATGTGGCCGGACACCCCCTCCCCCTGTCACATACTGTCAAACTTTCTTACACCCCTCCCCCCTCTGGAACGTGACGTACTTTATGGACATATATAAGGACATATTTTAGAAGTGGTCATTGGCTCTGTTAAAAAACTTAAGATCCCATTCAATCATAACATAAACTCTACAGACGTCTTCATGATTTCTTACTAGGGGTGAGTTAATCTTAACAGCTTGAGAACTGCGTCAAATAATATACCAGATTGCAATAAGAAAAAAGATTTATACTTGAAATCCATAATGGAGGTGACTGATGTACAGTTACCATTTAATCAGCTGTAATGTTAATCAATATAACCAAGAATAAATAGAAAGGAAAAAAAAACACAAAAAAACTAAGACGCAGCAATCCCACTTAACGTAATTAGATTATGCTCTTGTCCTTGGCACAGACTAGAGAAGTGGTAACTTTGCTGCTTTTCTCTGCCATCACATTAAGCAAATAAAAATGTGTGCTTTGTTTCGTTTCTTCTTCCTCACATCTGAATTTAGCTCACGACAAGCAGCCCCCCCCCCCCACCACCAAGGACGGTACAAGATCTCAGCATACCCCACTCACCATGTCCTTCACCTTTTACACGTAAAACCTCTACATATGGCTGAGAATAAAGCCACGTAATCGTTTGAGAAAATGTGCACTCTTGGTAACGGTGCCATCTATTAAAAAGAGGACATTCAGTTATAGAGAAAAACAACTTGAAGGCCCAATGTCTACAGAAGAGTTTGGAACCATCCTCGTGAAATATACATGCGAATCGATGAAAATGACGATCGTCGGTATCAAGTTAGCAAAACACATACTCTCTATGACCCTTGTTGGTATCAAGTTAACAAACACATACTCTCTATGACCATTGTTGGTATCAAGTTAACAAAACACATACTCTCTATGACCCTGGTTGGTATCAAGTTAACAAAACACATACTCTCTATGACCCTTGTTAGTATCAAGTTAACATACACATACTCTCTATGACCCTTGTTGGTCTCAAATTAACAAAACACATACCCTCTATGACCCTGGTTGGTATCAAGTTAACAAAACACATACTCTCCATGACCCTTGTTGGTATCAAGTTAACAAAACACATACTCTCTATGACCATTGTTGGTATCAAGTTAACAAAACACATACTCTCTATGACCCTTGTTGGTATCAAGTTAACAAAACACATACTCTCTATGACCCTTGTTCGTATCAAGTTAACAAAACAAATACTCTCTATGACCATTTTTGGTATCAAGTTAGCAAAACACATACTCTCTAATGTACACAAAC
The DNA here is from genome assembly GCA_002072015.1 of Radix auricularia. Classification (NCBI taxonomy): domain Eukaryota; kingdom Metazoa; phylum Mollusca; class Gastropoda; family Lymnaeidae; genus Radix; species Radix auricularia. Next base: position 194,714 of record MUZC01002955.1, read on the forward strand.
AAAGAATATGACACAATTATTAAAAACAAAATAATTTTTACTTTGTACGGTTTTTTTCATACTAATTTTCTAAATTATAAAAAATATCAGAAGCCATAAAATAAAGTTTAAATCTAACCTCCAACCCCATTGTAACCTTTCCTGATTATGTCTTGATAATGACGTCAAAAAAAAAACAACTAAGATCAACCCAGCCTACACTTAGACTTATTAAGGTTTCTTTTCCAGTGACAATGATGTGTGTTAGGAGGATATTGTTCAATCAACATGATGCAAATCTCACCCCACAAACAAACCAAATTAAGAAATAAATTAGAAAAAAAAAAATTACCGGTACTAACCTCAACCGTCGGCTCCCGCCTCGGTTCTAGTACTCAGTAAGTTTAGCGGGTTTTTTCCCCCCTCCTTTATATAAAGGTTAGTAAATTCTGGCCGGCTGGGATGTTTGTTAGTGTGCGGGGGGGGGGGGGGGAGTAGGGAGGAGCATAGCAGATAGGGAATATGGTAATCGCTAAGGCTAAAGGGTATTGTTTGGATGCTATTGCTCTGCGGGATTTTATCGTCTGCCCAGCCCCATTCGCTTCTGTATACATATTTTCCATAATTATATTTCTATTATTTATACATGTTTACTTGTAAATTTTTATGCATACATATTTTTGGGGTTACTTTCGTGTCTTTTTTGGTCAGTTTTTTGTTGTGGCCTAATGCCTAATATATATTCCATGTCTCCCACAGTGATAAGGCAACATTTATTGTTGAACGTTGGCTGAAAAATGTGTTAATTGGGCGGGGGCTGGGAGGTGGCGGGCAGAAGTTGATGCTGCTGCTCTGTTTGATTTTACGACACGCCTATACAGGGGTAGGACATCAATCATAGGCCATTCACCGGAGGACCTGCATTAAACAGTTTGATTGTTCTACAGATGGCTGGCACAGAATAGCTTATATCGACACTTCCATTACAGAGCTTTTTATTACTTTCCTGAAGGTAATTGTATTTCATGTCACAGGTGGAGGGGTTGATTGGCGGGAAGCATGTGACGTATATGCGGCCGATGCTGTTTTTTTTATTATAGGGACAGTGATGTGTGTACATATGAGAGTCTGTGCAGCTTTTATGGAGGGTACGGATCTATGATGTTGTCATGAGGACATGGTGTAAAATTTGAGCGTTAACTGGTTAATGATTTATTTGTAAAAACTTATATCTGTAATAATGTAACAACATATAATAATTATTTCAGGTTTAGCTGTTCAAGAATACTCCTTACCCCCTGGTGCACAATATTTGTATCTTACTTATCCACATAATGTATCTGACTTATCCATTTACTGTATCTGACTTATCCATTAACTGTATCTGGCTTATCCAGCTACTGTATCTGACTTATCCATTTTCTGTATCTGACTTATCCATCTACAGTATCTGACTTATCCATCTACTGTATCTGACTTTTCCATTTACTGTATCTGACTTATCCATGGTCTGTATCTGGCTTATCCATCTACTGTATCTGACTTTTCCATTTACTGTATCTGACTTATCAATTGTCTGTATCTGGCTTATCCATCTACTGTATCTGGCTTATCCATCTACTATATCTGACTTATCCATTTACTACATCTGACTTATCCATTTCCTGTATCTGACTTATCCATCTACTGTATCTGACTTATCCATCTACTGTATTTATTTAGCTTTGGGAATCTATGTTGAATTGCTCCCATTGTTGCTATATAATATAACGTCCCGTTACTTCTCAACTCAGATTAAATGGTTAATTGATTTTTTGTTTCGTTTATGTGAGAAGTTTATTTGGCATGTTTAACAATAGCGAATGGAACCATACATTATAATTTTATAGAGGTTTATGGAAAAAAAATCCATAAATAGTTAGACAACTATAAAGGATTTCAAGGATGGAATTGTGATGGTAGAGAGATGGTAGGAGGATGATAGGGGGCGATATGGATATGGTATGATGATTGCTTCATGTAGGTATGAAGATGGTAGAAAGATGGTAGGAACAAAAGGTAGAAAGATGGTAGAAAGGTGGTAGAAAGATGGTAGGAAGGTGGTAGGAAGATGGTAGAAAGATGGTAGTAGGATGGTAGAAAGATGGTAGGAAGCTAGTAGGAGGATGGTAGAAAGATGATAGGAAGATGGTAGAAAGATGGTAGGAGGATGGTAGGAAGATGGTAGAATGATGGTAGGAGGATGGTAGAAAGATGGTAGGAAGCAAGTAGGAGGATGGTAGAAAGATGATAGGAAGATGGTAGAAAGATGGTAGGAGGATGGTAGGAAGATGGCAGAATGATGGTAGGAGGATGGTAGAAAGATGGTAGGAAGATGGTAGTAGGATAGTAGAAAGATGGTAGTAGGATAGTAGAAAGATGGTACGAAGCTAGTAGGAGGATGGTAGGAAGATGGTAGAAAGATGGTAGGAGGATGGTAGAAAGATGGTAGAAAGATGGTAGAAAGATGGCAGAAAGATGGTAGAAAGTTGGTATGAAGATCGCAGAAAGATGGTAGGAAGATGGTAGAAAGATGGTAGTAGGATGGTCGAAAGATGGTAGGAAGATGGTAGAAAGATGGCAGAAAGATGGTAGGAAGATGGTAGAAGTATGGTAGGAAGCTAGTAGGAGGATGGTAGAAAGATTATAGGAAGATGGTAGAAAGATGGTAGGAGGATGTTATAAAGATTTAACGAAGATGGTAGAAAGATGGTATAAAATGATAGGAAGATGTTAGAAAGATGGTAGGAAGATGGTAGAAAGATGGTAGGAGGATAGTAGAAAGATGGTAGGAAGATGGTAGAAAGATTGTAGAAAGATGGTAGAAAGATGGCAGAAAGATGGTAGAAAGTTGGTATGAAGATCGTAGAAAGATGGTAGGAGGATGGTAGAAAGATGGTCTAAGTCTCGTAGAAAGATGGTTGAAGGATGGTAGAAAGATAATATGAAGATGGTAGAAAGATGGTAGGAGGATGGTAGAAAGATGGTAAGAAGATCGTAGAAAGATGGCAGAAAGATGGTAGGAAGCTGGTAGGAAGATGGTAGGAGGATGGTAGAAAGATGGTAGAAGGATGGTAGAAAGATGATAGGAAGATGGTAGAAAGATGGTTGGAGGATGTTAGAAAGATGGTAGAAAGATGGCAGAAAGATGGTAGAAAGTTGGTATGAAGATCGTAGAAAGATGGTAGGAAGATGGTAGAAGGATGGTAGAAAGATGGCAGAAAGATGGTAGGAAGATGGTAGAAAATTGGTTGGAAGATGGTAGAAGGATGGTAGGAAGCTAGTAGGAGGATGGTAGAAAGATTATACGAAGATGGTAGAAAGATGGTAGGAGGATGTTATAAAGAATTAACGAAGATGGTAGAAAGATCGTAGGAAGCTGGTAGGAAGATGGTATAAAATGATAGGAAGATGTTAGAAAGATGGTAGGAAGATGGTAGAAAGATGGTAGGAGGATAGTAGAAAGATGGTAGAAAGATGGTAGGAGGATGTTATAAAGATTTAACGAAGATGGTAGAAAGATGGTAGGAAGCTGGTAGGAAGATGGTATAAAATGATAGGAAGATGTTAGAAAGATGGTAGGAAGATGGTAGAAAGATGATAGGAGGATAGTAGAAAGATGGTAGGAGGATTGTGGAAAGATGGTAGTAGGATAGTAGAAAAATGGTACAAATCTAGTAGGAGGATGGTAGAAAGATGATAGGAAGATGGTAGAAAGATGGTAGGAGGATGGTAGGAGGATGGTAGAAAGATGGTAGAAGGATGGTAGAAAGATGATAGGAAGATGGTAAAAAGATGGTCTGAGGATGGTAGGAAGATGGTAGAAAGATGGTAGGAGGATGGTCGGAAGATGGTAGAAAGATGGTAGAAAGATGGCAGAAAGATGGTAGAAAGTTGGTATGAAGATCGAAGAAAGATGGTAGGAAGATGGTAGAAAGATGGTAGTAGGATGGTAGAAAGATGGTAGGAAGATGGTAGAAATATGGCAGAAAGATGGTAGGAAGATGGTAGAAGGATGGTAGAAAGATGGCAGAAAGATGGTAGAAAGATGGTGGAAGGATGGTAGAAAGATGATAGGAAGATGGTAGAAAGATGGTAGGAGGATGGTAGAAAGATGGTAGGAGGATTTTAGAAAGATGTTAGGAAGATAGTAGAAAGATGGTAGAAAGATGATAGGAGGATTTTAGAAAGATGGTACGAAGATAGTAGAAAGATGGTAGCAAGATGGTAGAAAAATGTTAGGAAGATGGTAAAAAGATGGTAGAAAGATCGTAGGAAGCTTGTAGAAAGATGGTAGGAGGATGGTAGAAAGATGGTAGGAAGATGGTAGAAAGATAGTGGGAAGATGGTAGAAAGATGGTAGGAGGATGGTAGAAAGATGGTAGAAAGATGGTACGAGGATGGTAGAAAGATGGTAGGAGGATGGAAGAAAGATGGTAGGAAGCTTGTAGAAAGATGGTAGGAGGATGGTAGAAAGATGGTAGAAAGATAGTGGGAAGATGGTAGAAAGATGGTAGGAGGATGGTAGAAAGATGGTAGGAAGATGGTAGGAGGATGGTAGAAAGATGGTAGGAGGATGGTAGAAAGTTGATAGGAGGATGGTAGAAAGATGGTAGGAAGATGGTAGAAAGATAGTGGGAAGATGGTAGAAAGATGGTAGGAGGATGGTAGAAAGATGGTACGAGGATGGTAGAAAGATGGTAGGAGGATGGTAGAAAGATGGTAGGAAGCTTGTAGAAAGATGGTAGGAGGATGGTAGAAAGATGGTAGGAAGATGGTAGAAAGATAGTGGGAAGATGGTAGAAAGATGGTAGGAGGATGGTAGAAAGGTCGTAGGAAGATGGTAGGAGGATGGTAGAAAGATGGTAGGAGGATGGTAGAAAGATAAGATGACGAGGTAAGACGTTTGTTGGAGAACTGTAAAATGATTGGAGGACTGTAGGTAGATGTAATCAAAACAAGTGCGCAATTAGGCATGTAAACTAGACAAACAAGTGCACTAATGGTCATCTAAATTATACAAGTGCACCAATCGTCGTCTCAGCTAGCCAAACAAGTGCACTAATCGGCATCTAAACTAGACAAACAATAAACAAGTGCACTAATCGTCGTCTAAGCTATACAAACAAGTGCACTAGTCGGTATCTAAGCTAGACAAACAAGTGCACTAATCGGTATCTGAGCTAGACAAACAAGTGCACTAATTAGCATCTAAACTAGACAAACATAATTGACTACATTAGTAGCCAGGTGTCTGTTATGAATTTGTTAAACTAATTCCCCATATGTCGGTATATGCGGGTGTGTTTATGGGTGCTTGTATGTTGCTGATCAAAATATTTATCCTTCCGACGACCAGTTCCAATAACAACCCGCGACAGAAGCTTATAGAGAAAAAACACTTTCCGGGGTGTCGATTGCAAATTTGGGGGAGGGCGAGCTGGTTTGAGAGTATTGGGATGGCACATGGTGTGTGTGTGTGTGTGTTTGTATGTGTGTGTGTGTGTGTGTGTGTGTGTGTGTCGTTCATTAAAGAGTTCAAGAAACGTGTTACAGAATGTGGTAATCGCCGGTGCTGGGAAAAGGGGAGGGAGGGGTGGTAACATATCAAGAACTTAAAACAGTATCGGATAATTAGTAGCAACAGCTGGAGTAAAGGGCTTTTTTTTTTTTTTTTTTGGAAGTCAAGGTCGCAAAATACATCAGCGGACGTTGAACAGAGTGGGGTGGGATCTGAATTTTTTTTTTTTAAATAAAATTTTGTAATGAATTTCAAAGCTGTAGTTATGAAGTCAAATAAAAATCAACATTAACAAAATCAGTTGGTCACATAGTCTTAGTACTGGATTTACAAAAATTGTGGGACAAATAGTATCATAACATCAGACATTTTAAATTTGTTTCACATTTTAAAATTCGTTTATTAAGCAAATAAAAAGTTTTAAATGTCAAAAAAATGTATCTATTTTTCCCCCAAAGAAAATTGAAAAAATAATTAAATACAAGAGAAGAGTGGTTATAAATTTATCTTAAAATTAAGAATTTTGAGAGTGTAATTGTTAACTACACCAAGTGGCAGTAACACACATATTGGCAGTGGCACGACATGGCTACAACATATCTATGACATGTTTACACCTCAAGTCAAATAACATACACAGACACGCTCCATATAGCTACTATATATATATATATATATATATATATAACAATTAAACACCTCAAGACAAATAACACACACACACGTTCTACATAGCTACAACATATCAATAACACATACATCTCAAGTCAAATAACACACACATACACTTACACGCTCCACATAGCTAAAACATATATATGACATGATTTCACCTTAAGTCAAATAGCACACACATATACGCTCCAGGTCGCTCCACATAGCTACAACATATATATGACATGATTTCACCTCAACTCAAATAAAACACACGCTTTCAAATTTTCAAATCACCAACATTAATTGGTCGCAGAAAAAAAATCTTAAAAACTATAAACAACTAGATCGCTCCATTGAAGCCCAATACACATAGAATCTAGATCTAGTTTCTTTTTAAAAATAATTTTTGTAATAATTTTTTTGTCGTTCTTTTAAAAAATCGATTTCTAAAACTTGAAAGGAACGCGTAGTAATTATTGATTGGGGAGCAAATAAGACCATCCTCCCCTAATAAGGAATAGGAATGTTTCTCCAACAAACGAACGAACTGTTTGGTTAACGTAATAAAAGCACATAATCTTCACAAGAGCCAAGGACAATTTGATCAAAGCCACCAGGTGTTTCAGCGATTAATTGCCAAAGACGAGTTACATTCAATTATTTTTTTCTCAATCTTCAAATTGTGTATATAATAAATAAGGCGCTATATTACCTTTCGAATGTTATCACTGAATTAAGTGTAAACATCTCCGCTCATTTGTCGCCCACTCAAAGAACTCTCTGATCAGACTTTCGTTGTGTTGAAATAGAAATTTTGAATTGGATAACGAATTAGCAGTTGGTCATCAGAATCTCACTTCCGAAATGCCAAGCATAATCAGGTTTAGGGTAGGGTAGTGGTTAGGGTGAGGGAAAGGGTTAGTGTTAGGGTAAGCTAAAGATTAAGGTTAGCGTAGGTTTAGGGATAGAGTTGGGGAAAGGGTTAAAGTTAGGATGAGTTAAAGGTTATGTGATAGGTTAGGGTAGATTAAGTGTTAAGGTTAGGGAAAGCGTTAAGGTTAGGGTAGGTTAGGGGTTAATGTGAGGCCACCAGAATAGTAACGACGTGTTATCAGTTCATTTACACCACAAATACGATTAAGGCATTATTCCTGAGTCATGCGTACTATGAAATCCCTCTTTAAATGATTTCAATGCAGTGTTTCTCAAACAGTGTGTTGCGACACATTAGTGTTCCGTTAGAGATTTCCAGGTGTGTAGCGAGATTTAGTAAAAATATTTCAAACTAGCCGACCCGCGTCGTAGCATACGCCGCTAATGATTTAGTGACATGTGATATTTGATGAAAGTCATTGTTGAGGAGAGTGTGTGACTACTTTTCTGTCCCTGAGCACGACGGAGAGCACGAAGTTATTATGCCAATGTCGAGAAACAAAGCTTACAGCCGTGTTGCGAAGTCACGTTCGAAGAAAAAGTGGGAAATGAACGGGCACAAACACAAACATTTTTTTAAAATTAAAAAAAATGCCTTAACTGGGGCTTGTACCTACACCTTTCCGCGTGTTAGGCGAATGTAATAACCACTACACTACGAATTACATGCTATACTGATGTTCTGAAAGAACAAAGTAATTGACCTAATTTGAACGCATCGTTAGTCTCGATGACCCCCCACCCTGTGCACTACCTTTTCTTGCCAACTGATTGGTCGGTGGGGTTAGACAGCTTGCTTGGTGTCCGGCATGGTAGAACCATGAGGAGAATTATATATACATATTTCTAGGGTCCTGAGCTCTGAAGTTATTATGACATTTTAAAATAAAGCTAAACAAAATGTTCGTTAATAAGTCAACAACGTAATCAGTAATCATGCGTGTTTTGCATGGGGCAGGACGTTAGATTCGGTTGGCGTCTTGTTACGCCATTTTCTTTTTTCATTTTTTCTAGCGGAAGTTTGAGTGTTATTTTTCACTAGGTAAGAGATTGAACTTAAAAGTATTCTTTTAAAGTAGGCATAGCTGTCATTTTAAGCAAGCTAACATAAATTTATCTTAACTTGCTTTCAATTCCGGCTTAATTAGTTTATCTGATAAAATAAGAATTAAATTAATTACTGCATCCCAGTTCATGTGAAACGTAGCCTTAAAATCAAGTGGGTTTTTTTATGATGAAAACTACTGAGATGAATACGAATCGTTAGTTCATAAACTTCCCGTGAAAATATCAATCGTAATTAGAATAAAACTATATATTAATGTTAAGATCTAACAAGCAACTATCAGGTTCATTTACCCCACGTTTCGCCTCCGTGTTAACCTCCACGAGGACCCGGCACAAACTATTGAAATTACAAAAGATTATTTTTTTTCAACATGCAATGTTTTGTTGGGTCTCATTTAGAATTTTGAAGTAAGTTAATAATATTTGCATGATTATGATTTTTTTTCTTCAGAAATAAACTTTTCAATTTAGTCAGTGACAAATTTTTAATAAAATCTTCTACTCAAAAAGAAAAAGTCCATCGCCATCAAACTGAGATATCACATCACAGTGATATGTACAAAATGTTATATTTTTAATAAAATAAGTTACAATTATTTTTGTGTGTCGCGAAAAGTCTCGAATATTCTTAGTGTGTCGTTACCGAAAAAAGTTTGAGAAATACTGTTTCAATGAGATTATCACAAAAACGAGATCCTAGGATAATATTGTTTTTTGACATTATGCCAAAATTTCAGATCTAAATAGACATTATTATTAAGAGCTTTTTTCCTATATAAGATCGTCATGTAATTTTTCTGAAGCACAATTCCTAATACAAGATCCCATTGTAGCTTTGTCCTCAGAAATGAACCCACACCTAAAATTCAATAATAAATAGCCTTGAGATATTATCCCATCTCAATACGATGTCCCGACAGCTGGCCTGACATTGGCCAATAACAAAAAGTAGATAAAGCCCGCTGTATAAAGGTTAAACCCCTTTAGACATTAGCAAATGTAGAGACGCCTGAACAAGTCCAATTACCTCAATCAACACCAGCAGCGTTTAGCAACAGATGTTTTGTTTGTGGTTTTTGTCAAACGCTCCCCTCCCCCCCATACACAAGTTTTGGGTTGGGGTGGGGGACTGGCATCAAGGCATATAGCCACATTCAACGTTTTAAGGTAAACTAGGTTAAATTTACTCTGAAAACTCACGCAGACAAAATTTGAACACCTTCTTTCAGTGACACTAGAGGTCAGCCGATCCCATATTTCGAGAATTGTTATCAATTAATTTAAATTACTATTTAAACGTTGATCTCTTACCGAGATGACGCTTAAAACAATGTTGCTGTTTGAGATCAAATGACATCCCTCTTGAAACATTACTTGACTTAACGCTGTGGCTGTTGGGTGATCACTTCACAATGCAATTATTGGTTGGAGGGTGTCGCTGTTGGGTGATATCTTCACAATGCCATTAATGGTTGGAGGGTGTCGCTGTTGGGTGATCACTTCACAATGCCATTAATGGTTGGAGGGTGTCGCTGTTGGGTGATCACTTCACAATGCCATTATTGGTTGGAGGGTGTCGCTGTTGGGTGATCACTTCACAATGCCATTAATGGTTGGACAGTGTTGCTGTTGGGTGATCACTTCACAATGCCATTAATGGTTGGACAGTGTTGCTGTTGGGTGATCACTTCACAATGCCATTAATGGTTGGACAGTGTTGCTGTTGGGTGATCACTTCACAATGCCATCATTAATTGTTGGG
>MUZC01002955.1:213042-243061 GCA_002072015.1 Radix auricularia
TCTGTTGGGTGATCACTTCACAATGCCATTAATGGTTGGACAGTGTTGCTGTTGGGTGATCACTTCACAATGCCATTAATGGTTGGACAGTGTTGCTTTATGACAGGCACTTGTGAATGTCGTCATTGGCTTGTCAGATTAAAAAATTCATGGGGTCCATCGCCGGTCGAAGAACAAGTTGCTGATAATATCAGGGGTGGGGGTGGTTGTGAAAATCTTTCTTTCCTCTGGTGACACTACTGAAGTCTAGACTGGTTCTTTCAGGGGGCGCTATTATATCTTCAAACTTCTTCTTTGTCAAATACCAAATGTATGGCAAACATCTACGATTTTGAAGAAAAATAAAGTAAATGCCACCATCTTTTGGTATCTAAAAGGTTGTAGCAGCTGATGACTCCTCCCACCACGTACATGTTAGTGAATAGGACCCAATGGTTTTGACGGGTCAAGGTTAACCGTCACGACACAACTGGCCCGACTGTTCTACTTCTGGTCATATCCACATCATGCAGAAATGTTCGGATCGATACCGCCCGGATGGACGGACTTGTGGCAATGGAAACATACAATTGGAAGCATCACTTTTTAAAATGTTTTTTAACATTTTTAAAAACTTTCTTCTTTCAAAAAGTGAGAAGCCATTGATTTGCTTTGATGAATCGGCGTACAAACTTCGAGGTTGTTTCAATAAAAAAAAAACATAGATAATTTCTGTAACCCTAGAGCTCAAAGACATCGCATATAGATCGCTGACTGATTTCTATTTCAGTGTTGAATTAGATATATATCCGTGAAGTATTACAAACTTATAATTCAAACCTTATGTATTTTACTTCAATACTCTTTTTTCATCTATCCTCTTGTGACTAAGAGTCCTAGTTTCAAGTTTTAAAGATTTGACAAATGGCATTAAATAAATAAATAACCCCTTTTTAGTCTAGGGCAAGGCATTGTGGGGCTAACACAATGCTCCCAAAGGGCCTTGCCAGTACCGAGGCTCGAACCCAACACACGAGCCACGGTTCGACTGTCCAGAGCGCTACAACTTAGACCACCTAGCCCCTTGACAAATGGCATTACTTTGATCAATTTTTAATAATCTCCAGTATTTAATCCGGCAGCTATTTTTTGAATTTATTCTAGTTTATCTCTGTTATCGCTGGTAGTTGTGTCCCAGTATAGCATAAGTCTCACACATGTATTGTTGCATGTATTGTTGCATTTTTGTTTTATATTCTTGTTACATCTATAAAAAAATATGTTTTACTCCTTTATCTTCACTCGTAGCGTCTGCTTGTGTGTCGCAAAAATTGAATTGATTTAAACCCACTTTCCGGTATCCTATCAAGCTGAAATTTTTCAGGCAGACTCGTGGCAACGATAACAATCATCTTAAAAAATTTCACATTGATCGAATGTACTGTAATTAATTTTTTAGTTTTTTAGATTATCTATATAGTCTACATTGTATATTTATATAGCATGCAAATTTTTATGCTAGTCTGTCGCACGGTGCGTATTTGTTTGAACACACTTTTATGTTATGTCTCATATATAAAGGGTTTTAAATCTAAAACGTTGTTTGTTTGTTTTTTTACAGCTTTTCTTTTTTAAAGTCTAAAATTTCATTGGATGTTTAAACTAATTCAATGATTTGGTGATTCCATCATGTAATTTCTCATTTATTGTTACTCCTAAGTATTTAGCACATTTAGTTTGGACTAGTTGTTTTCCATGAATGAATTAGTTTGTATTTATTTGTTTCATTTTATTTCTAACTCTTAATAGCAATAAAATTTTATTTAGGTAACTCTTTTTTATTTGATTCGAAACCTGTATCAGACACAGGATACACTTGTATCAGACACAGGATACACCTGTATCAGACACAGGATACAACTGTATCAGACACAGGATACACCTGTATCAGACACAGGATACACCTGTATCAGACACAGGATACACCTGTATCAGACACAGGATACACCTGTATCAGACACAGGAAACACCTGTATCAGACACAGGATACACCTGTATCACACACAGGATACACCTGTATCAGACACAGGATACACTTGTATCAGACACAGGATACACCAGTATCAGACACAGGATACACCAGTATCAGACGCAGGTAATGCTTTTACTACCGTCCACAAGAGCAACTTGAAAATAATCTTTTCAAGCTCATCGTCAAGGGTCTAAGGAATAGTTTAACGTGACCTGATTTACCACTTGCGGGCTTTTACCAAAGTATGAAAGGAATGCACTCTTATCATTTCTGAGTGCTATGAGAAGCGCCATCTAGTGGTAAAAGTCGACATAGTTGATGTACGAGTCCCTCGCCAAATTGAAATTTAGGTTAACGGAGAATTTCGTGAATATTATAACATTGACTGACAATCATTTCGTCTCAACTAGGAAAGCTAAGAATATTTCAGATGAACGCGATGAGACGAAAGCTAAACAGGTTTATTATAGTGAACTAAAGGGATATTAAAAGAAATATCTACTGAAACATCAACATGGAGAAGCAGTGGTTAGTTTGTGTTTCTTTATAACACCATCGGCCTTGATTAGGTTTAAGAAATCGCTAATGAAATGCATACTTTGACTTTTTGAAAACATGTCTTGCAGATAGGTTCGTGTTGCATTCTGGTAGGTATGTTTGTAGGTAGTATAGAAAAGTATGATGGCAAGTTGGCCAGGATGTTAGGTAGTCTAAGTTTTATACTGGCTGTTAGGTTACCCTGACAAGCTTTAACAATTCCAAACATAAAAATCTTTAAAATCTTTAAAAACTCTAGTGTAACGTTTAAATCATTATTTTTTATTTTTAAAACAATTTAATTAGTTATAATTAACTTTTATTGCGTTTAAAAGATGCGATTGTTTAGTTTTCATTACATTCTCTTTGATGTAGAGATCACGTATTTAGTTAGTGAAGGCAAAGCCTTCTACTTCTAGAATTTTAGGGACCATCCATAAATGACGTCACGCGATTTAGGCAAATATTTATTTCTAAACTCTCGTCAAACGTCGTCACAAAAAGTTAGAACCCCCTCCCATATGACGTCACAAATATTTGACCCCCTCACTAAAAGCCGTATTTTCTAATTGAAAATTAGCATGTTGCAAATTAATTTTTTGTCGATTAATTAAATATGTATTTAGTGTGATTCTGCAATATAATACTGTAACACATGTGAAGCCATTGAAAACTTCATTAAATAAATTTCAAGTTATCAAATATTTAAGTGGACATTTTATTAAAAGTTGCACGATGTTGATGTGACGAGACATATCTTAAACACCTCTCCCCCCCTCGTCACAAAATCCGTGACCCCCCTCCTTCCCAGGTGCGTGACGTCATTTAAGGACGGCCCCTTAATAGAGCGCGATTCAATTTTTCGCACTTTAAATTTCCGAAAGAAAAAAAATGAATTTTCTTCATCTCGTTTTTCTATAGCACAGGGCAAAATATGAGTACGTGTTATTGCTGAAAACTCTTCCATTATTTGAGTGTTTGTGAGGACACTAACGTATTATATGTACCGAGGAAATTAAAACTTTATACATATAAATAGACCCAGGGGCGTCACTGGGGTTGCGGTGGGGTGGGCCGCCCGGGTAACATCATCGGGAGGGTGGTGACACCAAAACGTAAAATTCTGTATGTTCCTGTTATTTGGCACTGGAAAACTCGAAGGAGTTCTATGGGTTAAGTCGTGAGGGGGTGACATCATGAGCTACCACCCCGGGTGACACCTCTGTATAGACCGTCTATAATTAATGTGATCATCCACTAATTCGAGTAAACTTATGAAACAGCCCAAGAGATGACTCAAAAGTCTACACATACGTTCTCCTGTCACGTGTTTTAACTTTGACTTGTTTATGTACCGCAGCACTGTTCTTGCTTTTTCATTAAAACTACAAGCATTTAACCACTGGGGCTGCTGCTTTTTTGAGAATCCCCGGGCCAGTCACCCTTCCTGTAACCTGAACCTTCCATCCCACGTGACTCGATCTAACGGCGAGCACACAGGGGAGACGCCTGCTATTAACGTCAGCTTATTACATAACATACGACCTGTCATCACGGTAGCTGCGCCAGCGATGAGCTTGCAAGGAGTAAAAGTCAAATATTGGTTCAGTTGCGTCTTGGTGTCTGAGGGGGCGGGTGCTGGATTTGAAGAGGGGAACTAACAGGGCTGGATGCTTGTTTTGAAAGTTACGGGGAGCTGTTTCTTCTAGGGCGTCGTTTTTCAAAATGAATGCCCATGGCCCATGGTTGGGAATTATGAATTTCCTTCGAAGCAGTTTTGCTGGGTGAGAAAATGCATATATGTACGTGTACATATTGTGTATGCCAATCTGCAGAACACCATAAAATGAGGAACGCTTAAGGCTTCCGTCACCATGGCAACAGATGCGCGCATTGCTGTCTTAGTAATATGGTTCGCTCTCAAATGAGATGATGTGTTGATGTAAGAAACATAACGCTAATGGTTCTTCTCCAATTACACACAACTTCCTGTTAGAGCAGAGGTCGGGAAACTTTTTATCTGTGAGAGCCATAAACACCACAGATTTTGAAAAGTAGTTTGTGACACCCAAACATTATGTTAGAAACTAAAAATTCAAGTAAACGTGTGCATTTTGTGTAATTTGAACACTAAGAATTGCAATAATGATTTCTCTGAATTCTTTAAAATTACTTTGTTATGCTTTTTTTTTGTATATTCCATTAATATGTAGGTCAAAGCAGTTTGAATAAACAATTTTCCGAGAGCTAGATGCAGCCATCGATAGAGCCACATCTGGCTCGCGAGCCATGGTCTCCCGACCCCTGTGCTAGAGCAATACATTGGGGGAAGAAGCTCACGTTGAATAATTTACTGGAATATTTCGCAATGACGACTCACTGATGACTTTTCAACTTATGAGAAAAAATGAACTTCAGAAGTTTTAGGTTTATGTGCACACGTAGATTCTATATATTGATTAATTTACACATGAAGTGTGAAATATACTTACACAAATTGTAACAATAACAAAAAACATTAACTTAAGCATTAAATATATACTTATAAAGTTAGAGGTTTATTAAAACGCCACTAAGATCTATACATTAAACGGTTTTAGCTATTCCACCACTTTTCTCCGCCTCAGGTTTCTCCTACAGCACATGTCAAGTTACTCAAAGTTGATCAGATTTTATCGGTGGTTCTAATTAAATATTAAAGAACTTATCTATTTAGATTAAATTATTATCAAATTTCGTTTATTTTAGTATCTCAGTCTATTAAAATTCCGGTGAGGATTCGGGTTAGCTGCTCGTGTTTCTGTTACTTTTAAATAAATCGATATTGTAATAATTTTAAGAGGCTTTTGGTAAGAAAACGAGGCGATTTTTGATGGGCAAGATTTTTCTCAATTTTTTTATATTTTCGAAGCAGCAATTAGAATGAGCTTAATAGTAATTATAGTCATTGAGTGACAATATTAACTATGGGGCCGTATATAAAGTAAGTCACGCTCAAAAAGGGGGGAGATGTGTAAAAAAATGTGTGCCAGTTTGTGACAGGGGGGAGGAAGGGGGTCAGGCCAAGTGACGTCACAATTTTATATTTATTTTAAATTTTATTTCTATTTTCATATTTTAAAATTATTTTTTATTAAAATTTAATAGTTTTAAAAATAATTTTCAAAAATTTTGGGTAACACTTGAATTAGTTTTATGTCAAAATATCATGAAATGCGTATATTTTCAATGTGTTGTTCCCAATTCCCCATGCTAGTTAGGAGCGCGGCGTCCGTCAGATATGTGCGTGACCCCGGTCTGTTGTGTGTGTGACCGTGCAGACGTGAATCTTTTAGGAATATTGGTTGCGATCATTTTTAAAAAAGTTAAAATTAAAACGATTTTCTATCGTATCCTGAAACAGTATCAATCTTCCCGGACTTGTGTGTAGTGGCGTATGCACGGGGCGTGAAAGTTGAGGCTGCGCCCAATGGTAAAGGAACATTACAATCTGTTTTATGACAGTAAGTTTTATGTCCCGACCGACCGCAGAATTCGTTTTATGGTTTAAAGGGACTTTAAGAAATCTTTACTCACCCGGGCAGTACATATCTACGCCCCTGTTTGCTTTACATCTACGGCACTGTTTATCATACATTTACGTATGTGATTAGCACTCATTTATGGCCTTGTTTGTCACGTATCTACGCCACTGTTTATCATACATCTACGTCTATGTTTATCTCATATCTACGCCACTGTTTGCCACATATCTTCGCCACTGTTATATACGTTAATTGTCTCTTGAGCTCGATGAGTTTGCAATATCTCAACAGAAATCTCCGTTAATGAATATAACCATATAAAATCATTTCTCAACGAGATTGAATTGATTGACGGAAGGTCTTCTATTTAGTTGGTCATATCAAACACTGACGTGTCCTAATTCATATTCGCGGACGAGGCTCGACTGAATGGGCATTGGGCTAGATATGGCAAGAGTGGTCAATCAATGGGAAGCATGACTGGTCACTTCTGCTTGCCTGATTTATTTCATGCCATGTCCACTTCACTGAGTTTAATGTGATTTTACGAATATATGGATATAAAGTTATAAAGTCATCTGCTCTACCCCACCCTACCCTTAACAGACATGAAGAGTTTATACGAGAAACAGTAATAAGGTAAAGGGGAACTAACTCTATTGTAACATGATCTCTTCCGTAAACTCGGCCAGTGAAGAAGGGCTTAAGTATTGATGTTAGTACACATGGCATGTACGACAAAAAATATTGCTTGTACACATTGCCAATATGTGACCGATTCCGCTCAGCTGTTTAGAATTACCATGCAGCAAAGTTGGTAAAATATTGCACAATAGATGAATGAATGCTGTGGAACTTTGCTCAAGAAATTTGTCACTTTGCACACGGACCAGCGAACCTTAAAGGAAATATTGCGCATGGCATGTACTACAAAACTTAATGCAAGTATAGGTATATGGCAGAAAAATACAAAACGTAATACTATTAAACATGGCTAGTACTGCAAAACTTAATATTGATACGTATGGCAGGTACTACAAAAATTAATCCTGGTACATATAAAAAAACGCATAAATCATTCCCCCTTGATCTAATTGTACCATCCCCACCCTCTCCCATTGACACCACGCCCTCTTACTTCAGTCTCCTTGGCTGGAGGGTTGGGGTTAAGGCAATCCCTTCAACTTCCTTAATTCACTGGGGTCTGGCGGCATCAACGTATTCACTTCAGAGCACAATCTATGAACAATTTATTTGGCTTCTATATAATGCGCATACGTTTTTGATTGCTCGCTTTTAGTGGATTATAAGCATTGATAGCATTCTTCAGGGTTTGTGAAAAAGTAAATGTTATTTTAATGGAGTTAATATAAAACTGAGCAGTGCCTTCAAGCAGAAACTTCTGCGTTTTCTTTATAACGCATGTTTGTTAAGTTCAAAAATTGGCTTTGTTTATCCTAAAGGCGATCTGAATGCCGAGGCTAAAACGGGTGTGTGGACGTGAGGATTCAACTCACAAGCCTTCCAAAGACAGGGGAATTTTGAATTATACATCGAGTGATAGAATTTTGGGGATTGAGGATAAATACTGTATTGATAGGAAGATAACGAAAAAGTACGTCGAGGAATCCCTGTGATATTGTCTGAACCTAGGACACAATGTGGAAACAAAGCTCAGCTCTGAAAAGGACAATTTTAATTTAAAACAAGATCAGGGTTATTTTTGTGCCCGAAGAGAATACAGCAGCCATATTTCTATCTTATTTGTTTAACTTTTAATCAACTAGTAAGAGAGAATACATCAGCCACACTTCTATCTTAATTGTTTAATATTTAATGAAATAGTAAGAAATCATATTCCTTCTCAAACACACACACACACACGCACGCATGCACGCACACGCACACACACGCACGATTGCAGACACACACACACACACACACACACACACACACACACACACACACACAAGCTTGATAGTTTTTGGAATGAATTTAAGGAATGAAGCAGTATAATTTTGTTTATGTCTGTTTTAAACTGCAAATCAAATTAGCTAAAAAATGAAGGAAAAAAAAATGAAGAAAGTATAGGCATTTATAAGCAAGCTGCGCGGGTCAAATGTACGCACTGAGTTTGAAGAATGAGACATAATTCTTCTAGGGCAGAGACGTGTACGTCATGTGAACCAGCTTAACGCTGAACGCGGTTCTCCACAGGGCCCCAACTGAAGTGTGGCAACAAAATATGGATACTGCATCAGGACTTCTCCACCGCAATCCCAAATCCCAAGCCAGTATTACTTAAAACATTATAATATGTATCAAAGCGCGGTTATTCAGCTCGTACAATCACATCCCCCATCTAACCAACTGACAGTGTTTACAAATATATTGTATTACTTCACAATCTGTCACCATATTTTGTTGACCCCAATCCATCCAAGCCCTCAGGGTGTTTGGTGTTTGATTGCTGGCTTGTCTTGTTGTCATGGTGACGCTTGTAAACATCTGATCATAACTATTTGTTAATTTAAACATTTAATTGGCATTATAACTTTGTGTCTTCTAACACTCTTTATAGTAGTCTTAATTAGACCTTTATAGTAGTCTTAATTCTACCTTTATAGTAGTCTTAATTAGACTTTTATAGTAGTCTTAATTAGGCCTAGCAGATCAGACCAGTGGTGGGGTCTAAAACGAAGGGAACCAAGTTTGGTGACCCAAATGCGCACCGAGCATTGCCAAACCAAATCTTATTTTAACAGGCTGGATCACAACAGGGACCCTTGTTGACGTCATGTCCCGCGCTTGACATAGCCGGGGAGGTTAGGGGGGCAGGGGAGTCCTACGTTCAGACAATGTTGTATGGCACTGCCCAACAGATGGAGCAGATTGCCCAAGTAATAGCCAAGGCCTTAAGAGATTAGATCTCAGGTCCAAAGAATATGTGTTTAGTAGTCTTAATTAGACCTTTATAGTAGTCTTAATTAGACCTTTATAGTAGTCTGAATTAGACCTTTATAGTAGTCTTAATTAGACCTTTATAGTAGTCTTAATTAGACCTTTATAGTAGTCTTAATTAGACCTTTATAGTAGTTTTAATTACACTATAGTAGTCTTAATTAGACCACAGGTTCCCAGACTTTTTGGGTAGCGACAGCTTTTAATAATATTTTTAAAAATTTTAAAAATTATTTATTTCATAAAAGTCTTGCCTTACGCGACCCCGAAACAATAGAAAAAGTCATTGTGTAAGATATTATAATAACAAGCAACTGAAAGATTTTTTTTGCCATATATTTTATTTTAAAAAAATGTTATTAACTGACTTATGAGATAATAGAGATTGGATGTTATTAACCAGCATCGAAATTCGCGATTTGAGTTTTGTCAACGCCCATCTGTTGTCGTTCTCAAAGTTTAATTTCTTTTTTTCCCTTCTGTTTTTAAGAGAGAAGAATTGAAAATCCATTCTCGCTGAGATGTTTAGACACCAATGGATCTAAAACTCGAAAGGTTTTCAACGTCATTAGCGCTTGAATGATACACATATTGAACAAATTCCTTCGGGTACATCTGAGCGTTTTATTGCTGACATGCTCTGAGACTCTCTGTTCCATTGCCAATGAATTGCCCCAAGCAACAGAAGAATTTCACCATTATCCCAAACTCTCAATAAATGTCTTAAGCCAACGGTGTCCTTTAAGCGTATCTAGATTACATCTACTTTAATTTTTTTTTAAAGTATTCAACTATTCAAACCTCAAGACAATATAAAAATAAAAGTTCATTAAGAGTATTTTCTTTTAGTTTACTGTAGACGTTTGCGATCCAACTGAAGACCCCTTTAGTTTAGGAATCCGTAAATCATATCCTTCAAGGGTTTACTTTTACTTTTTAACCAGATTTGACAATTGCTAAGAAGTTTAATACAATGCGCGCATTTCTCTAAAGTTGCAAATAAATCAATATTTTTTAAAAAATATCTCGTATGGTCTATGGCGTTGGTTTAAGTACCGTTGCGCACTCTCTTTGAAAGCTCTATGATTATGTTTGAATGTTAGGTAAGTCTGACTAATACCTGCATCACGTTTACATCTTACATACATAGGAGCTGCTTGTATTTTTATGATCAAGAAATAAATACATTTTAAACTTCAAATCTTGCTATGAGTTGAGTTTACTCAAGTGAACCTAACCCCTAGGCTATAAATAAATATAACACTATTCATGTGCAGGTACTAATGCATATAGTGGGACGTGGTGGTCGAGAGGTAGCGCTCTCGACTGTCATACCGATGGTCACGGGTTCGAATCCACAGGATTTGCTCTCGCGGCCCGAGGAGTCCCCGAGTCACCCAGCTCCGAATGGGTACCTAACTAAACAATAGTTAGGCGGCTGGGGTAATGCGTGGAACCCCTATAGCTGTATCACTATATCACTTGCCAACAGATCATCTCTCATGGTCTGTGGACGCAATTATCTTCTGCATAGAAGGAGCGTCTGTATATCTTAAGATAAGATAAGATTCTGGAAATATACTAGTGCTGATACTAGTGAATATACAAGGCTTAGCCCAGTTTATTCGACGCATTTAACCTTTTTATATTGCATTTCATTCAAAGGATCCCCCCCACACACACACTCACCCACAACTAATACATCATATAGATTGGGACTGCATAAAGCTTTTCCATAACAAACAAAATACACAAACTAATTGTGTGAGAAGACAATAAATTTAAGCTTTATTTATGAACTAATGCTAATAACAGTCAGTAGACGTTTCGGTACCTACCGTCATTGGTACAATAACATGAATTACGTACTTATATAAATCTTAAAACATATTATATGATAAAATGTACGCACAAATAAAACTGTATGGCTAAGATGTGCACTAAATCAAATATCCGAAAAACTTATGCCCATAAATTCCGTTTAGTTTTAGCCCTAAAATTCTAGATATGCATCTGATGCCGTTAAATGGAGATTTCAAGTCAATGAAAACTGAGGCAGTCACGACTTGGAAAAGACATACAGTAACTTCATCGTGTACCTAATCTAATGGCATATTCTGTAACATTGAGATTATTCTCTTAAAGCTTTGGCTAACACCTGGGAAACGTGATGCACCTGCTGAGCCTTTAAACAATGTCCGAGTGTAGGACTCTCTAACCATCCTAGTTTACCCATTAATTCCAAGCGTGGGGCACGAAGTCAACAGGTGCACTACTGTTGATTGTTGTGTTTTTTTTGGCTAGTCTGCATCTAGTCTGTCGAAGTAAGAGTTTGTGGGGCAGTGCTTCTTTCTTATTTGAGTCACGAAACTCGGGTGTTTTTAACCCAGTTTCCTCTACTGGCCTGTTCGACTTTGACCTGGGCATGTTTTCACATATACCCCTCTGACAGTTGTGCTGTTGGCCGCTTCCTCCCTGATACTACGTGATCATAACGTCGTCCGCAAGCCCCAAAATTAGTGACTGAGACGGCCCGTTTGGGGATTGGGCCACCTCGAGTATTTCCAGGGAGTAGGCATTTTAATTGCCTTCAACATTAACGTTGTTCGGGATCCACTGCGATGTCACTTTACCATCGTGTTTATCTATGTTATCCAAGTTGGCGTCATCCAAGTGAATTATGTCAAAAAGACGTTAGAATTAACGACAGCTGAGCTACTCACGATATAGAAACAATATACAAGATATTGTCAATAAGTTATGCAAGTATTGAGAATTTTATAGAAATTTTAAAATTTGCGTAAAAACGTTTCATCATTAATTTGCCTTACAGCGTAGTTCAAAAAATGCAACACAACCAATTAATTTTTCATGATGCATTGATGCCTGAGATTATGATATGAATTAATAGGAGAGAGAGAGAGAGAGAGAGAGAGAGAGAGAGAGAGAGAGAGAGAGAGACAGACAGACAGACAGAAAGACAGAGAGAGAGAAAGAGAGAGAGAGAGAGAGAGAGAGAGAGAGAGAGAAAGAGAATCGATTGCTTTTGGGCGGTATGCGAGAAAATTCATTGAAAATTTATAAAGGAGTGAGCTAACGAACGGAGTGAAAGAAGATTCGAGTGAAGGAACACAGTTGAATGGGATAACAAACAAGACTAGTGTCGTGTATAGTTAATAGATGTTGAAATGGGAGAAAACGAACTCTAGAGTCTGATGTCTGGCGTAAAGAAATCAAGGCGTAAAGTTTAATTAACATGGGGCTAATTTACATAGAATTTAACGATGGACTATACAAATTCAGAATGTGCTATAGAAATATTGGTAAGAGGAGAAGGAAAGAGACAATTAAAATTGCCAACCGTATAGTGTTTGTATGTTTGATTTTGAATTTCTTTTCCCATGTCTGCTCAAGAACTTATTTACCTTTATCTAACCCGTGTAGGTCTGCCTTTATTTAATCACCGGATTTTCTGTTATTTACCCTCAGCTATTTCATTGACGACCAAACTGTTCATCTGTGTGTATACCCCGCTGATTACCATTATAACCTCGATCTATTTCGTTAAAGCTATAAAACAAACCTGCCAACAACCATTAATGAAATGATTCACAGTTTTCAAAAATGAAATTGAAATGGATTCAAACTCATCGTCCTTGAAAGTTTAATGATTTTAAAAAATATGTAAAAAAATTAAATTAAATAAGTCGCTTAAATTAAAAACAGAAAACAGTAATTCTTGTACTAATTTGATGGGTATGTCAAGCAGATGAATCTTAAAGAAGTAGAATATCATATACAGATAATAACAGAGAAATACGTTATCCATTTACATAGCATCTATTAAACAATGTAGGAAAGTATCACTACTTTCATTTGATGAGTCACCAAATTTACACCAGATGTGGTGTATTTACAGCTGATGTAACTGGTAATGCACAATGTTTACGTAGCCAAGATGTTTCTGTTTATTCAACCACCATGATCCAACCTCGTGGTCAACAATTTCATAGTGGGAAGTCTCTCTGTGACTCATGCCGTAATCCGAGGCCTGTGATTTAAGGAGGTCTTCTCCAAACTTGCTGTGTGCAATATCAAATGGTGTGCTCCCAAAAATGTGTGTGTTGCCAAAGTGTATGTTTCCAAAATGTGTGTTGCCAAAGTGTGTGTTCTAAAATGTGTGTTTTTCTAACGTGTGTGTTGCCAAAGTGTGTGTTTTTCAAGTCGGTGTTTTAAAAGCAGGTGCTTGAAAGAGTTTTTTATATGCTTGTTTTCTTTTTTTATGTGTTCCATCCAACCTTGTGTGCCCGCAATTTGTTTTCAAAAGTTGTGTTATTCAACTGGGTGTGTAAAAATTTATAGATTAAAACATACATTTCCACCCTGTAAAACTACCCAAACATCCTGACCAAGTCCTTGCTTTTTTTTTTATTAGAACAAAATGATGAAAACTAACTGAAATAGAAACAAGTTACAATCTTTTAAAATCCTATCACCTCAAAAACAATCCAGGAACACATTCATATAGTCTTAAAATTTTTAAGTATGAGTCTTGCAAATCGTGAAAGACTTTATCATCGTCAAATTTTTGTTATTTTCAATCACACTTGGTCTGAGTTTGACAATCCCTGGTCTGAGTTTAACAATCTCTGGTCTGAGTTTAACAATCTCTGGTCTGAGTTTAACAATCCCTGGTCTGAGTTTGACAATCCCTGGTCTGAGTTTGACAATCCCTGGTCTGAGTTTAACAATCTCTGGTCTGAGTTTAACAATCTCTGGTCTGAGTTTACCAATCTCTGGTCTGAGTTTAACAATCTCTTGTCTGAGTTTAGCAATCTCTGGTCTGAGTTTAACAATCTCTGGTCTGAGTTTAGCAATCTCTGGTCTGAGTTTAACAATCTCTGGTCTGAGTTTAGCAATCTCTTGTCTGAGTTTAACAATCTCTGGTCTGAGTTTGACAATCTCTGGTCTGAGTTTAACAATCTCTGGTCTGAGTTTAAGAATCTCTTGTCTGAGTTTAGCAATCTCTGGTCTGAGTTTGCCAATCTCTGGTCTGAGTTTAAGAATCTCTTGTCTGAGTTTAGCAATCTCTGGTCTGAGTTTAACAATCTGTGGTCTGAGTTTAAGAATCTCTTGTCTGAGTTTAACAATCTCTGGTCTGAGTTTAAGAATCTCTTGTCTGAGTTTAGCAATCTCTGGTCTGAGTTTAACAATCTCTGGTCTGAGTTTAACAATCTGTGGTCTGAGTTTAAGAATCTCTTGTCTGAGTTTAACAATCTCTGGTCTGAGTTTAACAATCTCTGGTCTGAGTTTAACAATATCTGGTCTGAGTTTAACAATCTCTGGTCTGAGTGTAACAAGTCTTGGTCGCAGTTTAACAAGTCTTGGTCTGAGTTTAACAAGTCTTGGTCTGAGTTTAACAAGTCTTGGTCTGAGTTTAACAAGCTCTAGTTTGAGTTTGAACCCCACCTGGTCTAAGTTTAACCAGTCTATGTCTTAGTTTAACAAGCCTTGGTCTGAGTTTAACCCCTGTGGTGTGTTAAATAGAAACGCACCAAAAAAACAAAAAACCAAAAGAGTTTGTACATTGTAAGGCCACTGAATTTTTATTTTGTTGGCTGTAATCCTGGCTCCACTAATTGCTGCCTTTGATCCCAGCTTCGTTAAGCCTAGGCCAATATTTCAGTGTAATCTTAGGTGGTTCTCATGATGACTCCCCAACAACAGCTCCATAACACCTAGCTGTGAAACATGATAACCCCGCCAAAGCAACATCTCCATGTGGAAGTTAAGCTTTTTATTTAACATCACGTGATGGACATTAGAGGAGCACGTGACATCCCTTATTAGGGGGAAAAAAAAAGAAAAGAAACAAAACAAAACAAAACGAAGATTATTGATTTTGTTCACTCACAAAGGTCAAGCCGACGGGAATTTTATTATGCTGCCTTTCTAGTTTCATGTTTGATATTAAGTCTGGCCTGCAAGACTTTGTTTTGAAGGTAGAGAACTGGTGGATGGAAAGGGAAACCGTTGGAGAGTTATGTTTCCTTCACGTGAATGTTAGTTGGTGTCTTATGTTTAATAGTGGTGTAACCCGTTGGTATAGTAATGTGGTGTCTCTAGTCTGGAGTTTTCAGATTTTGTGTTAAGACGTTGTCATTTTTTAGGGAAATCTTATTGTGTTTGTTTGTTTGTTTTTTAAAACATTTTTAGCGCATTTTCGAGAAGTCGAATGCGCTATTGCACCCGTTTTGTCCGTCCGTCCGTCCGTCATCACCCTTGATCTCAGCATCCATAAGTCCTAGACCAATGAGGTATATATGTTTTTTGTATGTCCTGACCTGCCATTTGTGCATCAACACTCAGTTACTCGATCCGTTAAAAAACCCCGTTAAAACTACCAAAAAATATTTCGAATCGAGAGGTAACACTAGCGCAGGGAACGGCCGCCATTGCCGGAAGTCGAATACATGGTTTTTCGAGCATTGAAGAGTGGTGCGAAAGGGTGCAAAAGAATTAGTTTTTTTTTTTTAGTTGACGTCATTAGAATATGTGTAAAAGTTTAGAGAGTTTTACGTCATCATTTGTGCTGACTTGTAGTTAGTTTAAAGAGAAAATAAAATTTTTTTAAATGTAAAGAAATGACTTTTAAATAAAAAAAATGTCAGGTATATTCATTACACAAGAAAATTCATAAAAATATGTCTAAAATCTAAACACAATTACTGATAACTACATAATGCTGATATCTAACATAAGTACTGATACATAATACGAAAATGCGCTAACACGTCCTGAGTTCCAATAGGGACCAGGCTTAACATGATTTTTTCGTTTTAATAGCGAAATTTGTCAAGATTATTTTTCTAAGGCTTAATTCATTAAAAAGATCCTTACGCATCGACCGAGGAGTACTGCATTGGCCTGATGTGTTCTAGATAGTTGAATAGATTGGACTGGATGAACAAGGTTGAATAGATGGGACTGGATGGACAGGGTTGAATAGATGGGACTGGATGAACAGGGTTGAATAGATGGGACTGGATGGACAAGGTTGAATAGATGGGACTGGATTGACAAGGTTGAATAGATGGGACTGGATGAACAGAGTTGAATAGATGGGACTGGATGAACAGAGTTGAATAGATGAGACTGGATGAACAGAGTTGAATAGATGGGACTGTATGAACAGGGTTGAATAGATGGGACTGGATGAACAGGGTTGAATAGATGGGACTGGATGGACAGGGTTGAATAGATGGGACTGGATTGACAGAGTTGAATAGATGGGACTGGATGAACAGGGCTGAATAGATGGGACTGGATGAACAGGGTTGAATAGATGGGACTGGATGGACAGGGTTGAATAGATGGGACTGTATGGATAGGGTTGAATAAATGGGACTGGATGGACAGGGTTGAATAGATGAGACTGGATGGACAGGGTTGAATAGATGGGACTGTATGGATAGGGTTGAATAAATGGGACTGGATAAACAGGGTTGAAAGATGGGACTGGATGAACAGGGTTGAATAGATGGGATTGGAGTTGCAAAAGGGGGGGGGGGAGAAACAACGTGAAAAAAAGATATGGAATGGCTTGAGGTGAAAACTCATAATAAATCTACATATTTATAATTCCAGCAAGGTCGTTGAACGTTACACAACGGACTATGAGAGTGTGAGGCAAGTCAAGTGTAAAGTGAATGGGCCAGTTTTACTTGTTCACCTTTCTCACGCACTCTTTCAACCTCACTAAATTCACTTACTCACTAATTATCACTCAAAAGCGGAACCACAACATTATAATATGGCGCCTTAATCGCAAGACCCTCGTTGGAGCCTCGTGAGAGGACATGATCTGCGTGTAATGATTGATTTTATTCTCTTTCTCGGATCGCGAGGTTGTTTTCTCGTCCTCGGGTAGAAGCAGGCGATCACCTTCGACGTCTGCGTTCCTTCTTATGACACAGGCCACCTACGAGAGTCCTCAGGCATAATCTATATCCTGGTCCAGTCTCTTCAGTCATCCCTATCCTTGGCCAGTCTCTCCAGCCTTCTCTATACTGGGCCAGTCTCTCCAGTCATCCCTATCGTTGGCCGGTCTCTCCAGCCTCCTCTTTCTTGGCCAGTCTCTCCAGTCCTCTCTATCCTGGCCAGTCTCTCCAGCCTTCTTTATCCTGGCCAGTCTCTTCAGCCTTCTCTATCCTGGCCAGTCTCTCCAGCCTTCTCTATCCTGGCCAGTCTCTCCAGTCCTCTCTTTCCTGGGCCAGTCGGTCCAACATCCTCCATTCATGCCCAAGTTTCATGATGTCCTGTCTCACATCTCAGTGCCTAGGATTACTTGGTCGGCATATTTTCCACTTTCCCCTTGTTGTCCAGTTCAGGTCTTATCTTGTTGTGTCGAACGTTGTTACCTATGGATTATGGCCAAGCGGTGACCTATAAAGACACCTGCTACTTGTAATGCTCTCGAGGCACTTAGCGGACATATTTATTGATGCAGTTTTATGTAACACTTGTTGTAGGTATGTTGAAAGTTCGAGATATTACACACCAGAAACGGAAACATCTCAGTGTGACAGAGGCAAGCAAGGGCAGGGGTTCTCAAAGTTTTAACTCAGTCTGATATCGGCTATACATATATTCTCAGACTAATACCTCTTGACACAGAATACATCTGATATAAAACTGCATTAATGAGTAACATGGAACAGATGAAGTCGTTTTAAGACACTTAACATCAAACAATAAAAAAACTGTTATCTTATAGAGCAGTGGAAGCGGACCTATGGCACGCGTGCCACATTCGGTACGCAGAGCTCAGAGCCTCATCATCCGCCAAGCAACTAAAATGTTACTTCATTAATCATACCAGCAAAGCTTAACCCCCATTTTAGGGTTTTATTGGAGTGCTGGCACTTTTTATAAATAACTAGTTTTTTTTTTTAATATTAGGGACGCGGTCCCCAAAAAGTTCCGCCACAACTGTTTTAGAGCCTGAGTAGTAAAACCAGGCATTAACAAAGGCCCACATACACAACCAACATAGACCCTTGAAGCTGCCACATACGTGGATACCATTACTTTCCCTTGAGAAAAAATAAGCATGTTTCAACATGTTTCTTTTTTCTTTAACATCAATAAATATTATTACATTCAAACAAGTCTCAGGCCACCCATATTTCTATAAGAGAAAATTTTATTCAACATGACTATGAAGCAATGTAACAAACAAAACCCAAAAGCTAGACCTATCCATTTATGAAACTTAAGCGAAATTGGGCATTAAGCCCCATTGAGCAGAAGGTATATATTTTCACAGTGCATGGCTGTTGTCAGCTGTATTTGGTCCAATTCATGTCTGAAATACAAGCATCTTCTTAGATTTCTATACATTTTAACATGGTACCAATTGCTTTGGTTCACACTTTTTGTGTCTTGTTGTCAGTGAAGTCTGTTTCATCACAGATAAATTTCTGATCAGGGTTAACACATAGTTTCCTTATCCTATTAAGTATTCTTGTGAAGTTCAAACCATTTCTCGATAACCCAAAGGTGCTCAGCTTTAGCCAGAGCTTTTTTCTAGCGAAAAATGTTTGGGAACCACTAATAATAACTAATATGATATATGTGGTCCATAGATATCATATTAGTAGAATAACAGCGTTTGCCACTTGGTTTGTTTATTTGTAAACTGTAATTTACGTCGTTCCCGTGAATCCCCGCTGTAAAAAGGACTGACAGTAAGTAAAATGCCGACTATTTATATAAATATACACGAATCTGGCCAAAAAAGGTATGGGAAATCAGTTCCCATGAGTTCCCACTGAAAAAAGCACTGGCTTTAGCCCTTTGATAGTGCTCTTTTTTCGAGACCACTGTTCTATGGTGCCTCGGAAAAACCTCGGAAAACCCTCGCAACTAGTCAAGACTAGGTCAGCGATCCATGGATTGTGACTAATAGATTTATTATCAAAAACACAAAAAACAAAATTTAAAAATAATATATCCTAAAATCATTTAATTTGTTTTCTATTTTAAAGCATTTAAAACGTATTATTGATTAGTTTAAAAAATGATTTTTTAAAATCAATATTTTTTGGTGGTTTTAATATTTGTTTAAAGTTGGGGGCATTAAGCCCCAGAATTTTCATAAATTAATTTAAACAAGCTAATTAATGGGCAACTGGCCCAAAGGCCTCTCACAAATGCTCTTCATTCAAAATAATATAGGAAAGCTTTACATTTATTCTATACTAATAAAGGGGAAAGCCCTCACTGACTGACTGACTGACTGACTCATCACTAATTCTCCAACTTCCAGTGTAGGTAGAAGCATGAAACTTTGGGAAGTTGTTGGGTACTCTCTCACTACGACAATTGGCGAAAAATAATTTTAAAAATCTCCCTCTTGTGGGGCCGGGGGCCCAAAAACTTTTATTTTCTACATCACTAATTCTCCAACATTCCGTGTAGGTAGAAGCATGAAACTTTGGGAAGTTGTTGAGTATCCTCTTACAACAAGAATTGACGAAAAAGAATGTTGAAATTCACACTCATGGGGGCCGGAGCCCCAAAAATGGTTTTTTCCTTATATAAGCTATATACTAATTGAAAATCAATAATTCTCCAACTTCCCGTGTAAGTAGAAGCATGAAACTTTGGGAGGTTGTTGGGTACACTCTGACTACGAAAATTGGCGTAAAAGAATTTTTAAAATCTCACTCATGTGGGATCGGGGGCCCAAAAACTTTTTTACCTACATCACTAATTCTTCAACTTCCCGTGTAAGTAGAAGGATGAAACTTTTGGAAGTTGTTGGGTACCCTCTTACAAAATAAATTGGCGAAAAAGAATTTTGAAATTCACACTCATGGGGGCCGGGGCCCCAAAAATGTTTTTTTCCGTATATAAGATATATACTAATTGAAAATCAATAATTCTTCTATTTCCCGTATAGGTAGAAGCATAATACTTTAGACATTTTTGAGTACATCCTTCCGACGATAATTGGCAAAAGAGAAAATTAAATTTCCCACTCATGGTGGCTGGGGCCCCGAAAACCATTTTCCCCCCGAGTAGGTAGACTAATCAAAGGTTGGAGAATTAATAAATACACTTTCACGATGCTAGCAGGTGAAATTTGTTAAAAAGTATCTCTTACTGGGGGCCCAAATTTAAAAACTGAAAATCACTAATTCTCACATTCCCCATGTAGGTAGAAAGCATGAAACTTTGTAAATTTTTCGAGTAGAAGCTCCCGACGAAAATATGCACACTAAAAAATGTTAGATTTCCCACTAATTGGTAACCAGGGGCCCAAATATATTTTTTCTTATTTTAAAAACTGACTTATCACTAATTCTTTAATTTTCCGTGTAGGCAGGAGCATGAATCTTTGGGTAATTGTTAAGTACCCTCTCACGAAGAATTTCGGTGTAAAAGAATTTTGAAAAACACACTTATGGGGGCCGGGGCCCAAAAAACGTTTATATCTTATATCTTTGATATACAGACGCTCCTTCTATGCAGAAGATAATTGCGTCCACAGACCATGAGAGATGATCTGTTGGCAAGTGATGCAGCAGTCACAGGTTCCACGCATTGCCCCAGCCGCCTAACTATTGTCTAGTTAGGTACCCATTCGGAGCTGGGTGACTCGGGGACTCCTCAGGTCCCGAGAACAAATCCTCACTTTCGTGTGGATTCGAACTCGTGACCATCAGTATGACAGTCGAGAGCGCTACCTCTCGACCACCACGTCCCACGTTTGTTTTCTTATATGAGATTTATAAAAATTGAAAATCACTAATTCTCCTATTTCTCGCTTAGGTAGACTCATGAAACGTTGGGGAATGGATAATTAAACTTTCACGATGGTAGCAGGTGAAAAAATATTTAAAATATCTCTTAATTGGGGCGAGGGGGGGGGGGCAAAAGTAGTTTTTTTTCCTAATATAAACTATATAAAAATTGAACAGCAATAATTCTCCCTTTCCCCATGTAGGTAGAAGCATGAAACTTTGGA
This sequence comes from Radix auricularia, assembly GCA_002072015.1. Classification (NCBI taxonomy): domain Eukaryota; kingdom Metazoa; phylum Mollusca; class Gastropoda; family Lymnaeidae; genus Radix; species Radix auricularia. The sequence continues at coordinate 234,110 of MUZC01002955.1, forward strand.
AAGATGTTGAGTACAATCTCCCGATGAAAGTTGGTGAAAGGGAATGGTAAATTTCCACTCAATGCACACTCATGAGGGCTGGGGCCGAAAAAATGTGTTTTTTCTTTATATGTGCTATATAAAAATTGAAAATCACTAATTCTCTTATTTCCCGAATAGGCAAACGCATGAAAATTTGGGGTTTGTTAAATACACTTCCACGATGGTAGCAGGTGAATAATTTTTTAAAATATCCCTTACTGGGGGCTGGGGGGCCCAAATGTAGTTTTTTTCCTAATAATAACTATATAAAAAGTAAAAATCACTAATTCCCCCATTCCCATGTAGGTAGCAGCATAAAACTTTTGGAAGTTGTTGGGTACTCACTCACGACGAAAAGTGGGGTAATCTAATTTTAAAATTCACACTCATAGGGGCTGGGGCCTCAAAAACGTGTTTTTTCCTAATATGTGCTATTTACAAATTGAAAAGCAGTATTTTTCCTATTTCCTAAATAGGTAAACCCATGTAACTTTGGGGGTTTGTTAAATACACTTCCGTGATGGCAGCAGGTGAAATAATATTTAAAATATCTTTTGCTGGGCACCGGGGACCTAAATATAGTTTTTTATGGTCTAACTCACTCATCATTAATTCTTCAACTTCCCGCAGCAACGCGCGGGGAAATCGCTAGTTTTCCTATAAAGCCCTTAATAAACAATTTCAAAACCTTCATCCATCCAAGACCCACTTTATTTTGAAAAAACAAAAGGCGTCCTCTTTAGCAGAACATGGCCTAAAAATCTAAGTTGTTAACTCAAACATGACATTTACAGATTTCTAAAACTGAAATAAGGAGGAATTTGAAAACCTCAGCTTAAAAATATTTTGTTACTATCAAAACAAAGATGACCCTGTCATGTGAGTTGAAGTGAGAAATGATTGGTTGAAGGAGATCACCTGATGAGAAGAAGATAGTCCCAGGATGCATGAGTAAGTTGTAGGCATGGGCCAGAGGGAGATGGCTGTACTGAGTTCTCATTGTTGAGTTTTATTTTGTAGAAAGTGTACATACGTTCAGTTGCTGAATTAAATTTATTTGTGTTTACCAAGGATTTCAATCGTTTCATTGAAATGAGAGGAAGAGATTGTTGTTGGCCCACAAGAGAGAACGGGGTCAAACCAACCACGTTAGTTACAGACCCGACTGAGTAGAAGTTTTAAGACACGTTTGAATGAAGCAGGAAACTACAGAAAAAAAATTACTCAAACAAAGATGCAAAGTTATTATCAATGCAATGCGTTAGCAAACCAAATTGTAAATTTTCCCCTGATTATTTATATTCTTTCCACAATGCACAGCTTAATGACGCATTCTTTCTTTTAAAAATAGACTCAATCATTTTAGTTTTAGTCAATGGCCCCAGTTAGTGGGGCTCATTGCCCCGATGGGCCTATCACTGCTCTTTACCCAATTTGTTTCTCGTTTCTCCCTCTACTTTATTTATCGCATTCAAGAAACAAGACATCAACAACTTTCGGTCTGTGTAAAAACTAGCTATATAATCACCTTGACATTACATTTATAGCCATTCTCTCTGTGTTCACGACCACGCACAATTTCCCTTCACAATACAAATCTAGAGTTTCATTCGCAGTCAAGTCAACACGCACGCTCATACTATGTCAACACAACAACACGTCTCTCACATCATCTCTCAAAAGATGTAAGCATCCGTCTATCCACTTTTGCCATCCAATATTTTTATCCACTCCTCCAGGCGTTCCCGGTACAAATGTAACGCTCCTGGGCGGCTTTAACTCAGGCTCCTCAAAAATTGAATTGCAAATTCGATTCGGATAACAAAGCAGGCAATTTCTGGGGGGTAAAAAGAATCCGGGGGCCCTTAAATCCGTTAAACGTCCCGAACAATTGTCTGGCAAGCTGTGACGGAAAGAAGACATATTAAAGGTGTCGGAGCGAGTCTTGGCTTATTCGGGACGCTGGCAAGGGCGAAATTAAACAATTTTTAAAAAAAATATGTGTTTGGTTCGTGAGGAAAGGATTTGTGAGCAGGGCGAATGAAGGAATGTTGAAATAAATAAAACTGCCCAATAGGGGTCCTTCAATTAACTCGAAAAAAAAAAAAAGCAACAACAACAACAAGAAAATAGAAAATATCCCGGACCAAGTGTCAAGTATTACATAATTAATCCAAAACTTACGAAGTTTTCGCCATGTCAAGATTTGCGTTGTGCCCTAAATCCCGGGTAAGCTGTATTGACCATTTCATTTATGATACCAAACGATACATACCCTTAGAAAATGTGGTCAAAGTTTTGAAGCATTGTGAATGTTGACGAGGATACGATTAAGACTACGATCAATATCAGATCTTTAAACTAAATGTGTAAATAATTTAGGTGTTAACCGTAATGTCAAATGTTCAATTTTACGATCACAGAGTAACATTTAAGACATTATAATCACAATACAATTTCCAAAAATATAATCAAAGTTTAAACTGTCCAAGATTGTAATCCCGATGTAAAATTCCCAAGGATATAAGCCTGTTGTTAAATTATCAATATTTGAATATTTAATAGATTGAATCTCCCACTGATTCTTTTGCTTTAAAAAAAGTCTTCTCTTAAACAGGAAAAAGTTTATAAATTGTGTGGGAGTATATAATGAAATGGGAATAGCGCTGTGCGTATGCCATATTGCCTTAAGGTCTGTTCACACGTAACAGTTTTGATAAAAAATTTATAAATAACCATGGAGACTTGCGTCACGCACTATTTTATTTGGCTAACTCATAATTTATTTTTAGCAATTTATAAAGATTTTGAAAGTTGTGACAAGACCAAGGTTTGATCAAAATTTGTAGGTGTGAACAGGCCTTATTGTCTATAATAAGCTTCTTTTACGAAGTTTGCCTTGATATAGAATGATGACAAAATATTAACTCAGCTCTCTTTCACTTAACCGAATGAGCGAATCTCACAAAAACTATACAACGGGGTCTCTAGAGACCCGGGTACCCGTTGCCATCAGATTACCCGGGTAGTAAAATTCCGCCCGGGTACCCGTGAAAATGTAACTTCAATGTCTATATTAACGGAGGCCAAACTTCGGCTCCCATTCGGCTTTTTTTTTTTTTTTTTTTCGAAATAATTTTTCAAATGAAAATGTTTGTTTGAAATAAATGCAGTAAATTACATCTAAGGAGAAATATCTGTCAACAGGAAATGTATTTTGATACATCTTTTTCTCTCAACGTGAAACAGAAATCGCAAACACAAAAAGGTTTTGGCGCTTTAAAAGTATCATATAGATAAGGAAAATTTAAAAAAATAAAAGTCCTCCGCCAAAAATAATAATGTTAGAGATAAAAGTGGATGTTTCTTAGTTAAAAAAATCATGTTAAGCCTGGTCCCTTTTGGAACTCAGGACGTGTTAGCGCATTTTCGTATTGTATCAGTACTTATGTTAGATATCAGCATTATGTAGTTATCTGTAATTGTGTTTAGATTTTAGACATATTTGTATGAATTTTCTTGTGTAATGAATATACCTGAATTTTTTTAAATTTAAAAGTCATTTCTTTACATTTTAAAATTTTTTATTTTCTCTTTAATCTAACTACAAGTGGTTTGTGGTCACTGAAATAGGACTCATAAATGAAACATTCTAAATTGTAATCAGCTAATCGCCCAAATACTCCATCAATTGTTGTTTGATAGATCGTGGTTGCCAATCTTGGTGAAAGTAGTTGAGTGTTGAAAATTGTTTCGAAAAAGTTTTCAATTTCTGCCCCTGGGCCGCTAAGATCTTGATTGAAGTCACCACAAATGATGACGTAAAACTCTCTAAACTTTTACACATATTCTAATGACGTCAACAACAAAAAAAACTAATTCTTTTGCACGCTTTCGCACCACTAACCAATAACTTTAACTCTTCAATGCTTGAAAAACGATGAATTTGACTTCCGGCAATGGCGGCCGTTGCCTGCGCCAGTGTTATCTCTTGATTCGCAATGTTTTTTGGTAGTTTTAAGGGTTTTTTTTTAACGGATCGAGTAACTGAGTGTTGATGCACAAATGGCAGGTCAGGACATACAAAAAACATATAGACATCATGGGTCTAGGACTTATGGTTGCTGAGATCTAGGGTGATGACAGACGGACGGACAAAACGGGTGCAATAGCGCATTCGACTTCTCGAAAATGCGCTAAAAAATCCCTTCTGTGACAGTAACTTCGCTTTGAAATACGCCGATTGATATATGTTGTTTATCTACCCCCCTCTCCCCCTCTTCATTCATATAACCCACACCCCTTGCATTCGCTTGTGCTTCTTGTGTGAATTAACACGTGTTGACCTAGAAAAACTGATGTACAAGGTTGTCAGTATTTCAAGTTAATAAATTAATCAGTTACTAACAATTTGAAATGGGTAAGTTTTCGGCCGTGGGGAGGGACTGCATAGAGATGAATGAGGCCGTGTTTGGTATTGTTAATAAAAACATCCATGCTTTAACATTAAAGTTCCTTTGAAATACGCCGACATAGCATTTCCGATTGTAGACGTTGTTTATCTCCCCCCTCTCCTCCCCCTATTCGATTGTGTTTTGCGTGTTCTTTACCACGTGTGCCTCATTTAAAAAAAATAATCCACCAAAATTTGTAATTTTTTTAAAGTCAATAAATTAGTTACTAACAGTCTAATAAAATAAAATGACGTTTAGCACCTACGGAGAAGGCGATCATACATTTGTGACGAGGGGGGGGGGTGTGTGTTTTAGAAATGTGACGTCACATCAAAACGTGCAACTTGAAATGAAAGTTCCACTTAAAAACTTGAATGCTTACAATTTATTTATTGACGATTTACATGGATTTACACGTGTATCGATTTAATAGAGTTCAACTTCACATTAAATAAAAACTTAAGTGACAATAAAGTTATTTCACAAATGCTCATTTTCAAAAAGGAGCTACAGCTATTATGGGGGAGGGGGGCGGCGGCTGCAAATCTTTGTTCTAAGGGGGTTCTAAGTTTTTGTGACAATGGGGGGGGTATAAATCAGCCAAAATCACGTGACGTCACTTTTAGACGTCGGCCGTGTGGTTACTGAGAAATAAGGGGCATGGAAGGTGGCTAGGTTGCATAGTATAGCTGTATGACGATGAAAATTATGCGATGTTTTGAACGGGTAACCCGGGTACCCGTTCGAAATTTGGACGGGTACCAGGGCAGCATTTTTCAAAAAAATGACAGCCCTACATAGAATTCCTCCGAGTCTTCCAGTGCCAAATAACGGGAACATGTAGAATTTTACATGTTGGTGTTTCCCCTTTGGGATGGTGTCACCCTGGGCGGCCCGCCCCCACCACCGCAGCCCCTAGTGACGCCACTGGTTTTAATTCCAGATATATCTAATTTTGGAAATGAAAGTCAAGGACAATTATAAGTGTAAATATTTAATAATCCTGTTTGAGATTTTGAAATGACACAGTTCAATTCCTGGAGATGGGGTGGGGGAATATAATTTTTTGTAACTTTTTATCCCGAGGACCGGACTAGAACAAACAACCCAACACACACACATAATTTAAAGTTCAAGCTGCCTTTGTTGTTGTTTGTGTCATCGATTTTCACACCTATACAAGTCTCACCCTGATTGATTTTCCCATTAAATTTGTCAGCCCGCCGCGGTAAGGTAAGTGGAAAGCTAATTTGAGGATGTATTTACCTGGAGCGAAAGCTTATCAAAGGATGGGACGCATACATCGCCAGCGGCGTTTCAACCCTGGGGTTTTAATTTTAAAAAAAATTAAATGTGTGTGTAAGTGTCGCTTTGCCTTTGTGTCGGCCTCCATTAGCCCCACAGCTTAGAGTTCAAATCAGAGCTTTAATCAATCCGTTAAAAACAACCGCTCCGTTACTTATGTCGAGTTTCTGTTGTCCCATCGGGGGAGATGGTTCGAGGCTTTAAGTATAGTGTCACGTGGCACCGTCCCCTTGATGATAAAGGTCGGAGCTCTCGAACGTTTTATAGGATTCAGCCGGTGACGATTGATTTAAGTTTTATTGACAGATAGCCGGTGGCCGGTGGAGGTGTTGAGATTTAACAGCCTCCTCGTTACACTGTCACGATAAGCGATCGATAGTCATCATAGTCGATTGTCACTAGGACAGGTCATACATGGACCGTCAAAAGAATAGATATACAGTCGACTGTCACAAGAATAGATATACAGTCGACCTTCCCTAGAATCGATCTATAAACAGCCCTCACATGAATCGATCTGTAGTCGACAGTTACAAGAATCGATCTGTAGTCGACTGTCACAAGAATCGATCCATAGTCAACTGTCACAAGAATCGACCTATAGTCGACTGTCACAAGAATCGATCTATAGTCGACTGTCTCAAGAATCTATCTATAGTCGACTGTCACAAGAATCAATCAATAGTCGACTGTCACAAGAATCGATCTATAGTCGACTGTCACAAAAATCGACCTATAGTCGACTGTCACAAGAATCGATTTATAGTCGACTGTCACAAGAATCGATCTATAGTCGACTGTCACAAGAATCAATATATAGTCGACTGTCACAAGAACCGATCTATGGTCGACTGTCACAAGAATCTATCTATAGTCGACTGTCACAAGAATCGATTGTTAGTCGACTGTCACAAGAATAGATCTATAGTCGACTGTCACAAGAATCGACCTATATTCGACTGTCACAAGAATCGATCTATAGTTGAATGTCACAAGAATCGATTTATAGTCAACTGTCACAAGAATGGATCTATAGTCGACTGTCACAAGAATCAATCTATAGTCAACTGTCACAGGAATCGATATATTGTCGACTGTCACAAGAATCGATCTATAGTCGACCGTCACAAGAATCGATCTATAGTTGAATGTCACAAGAATCGATTTATAGTCAACTGTCACAAGAATGGATCTATAGTCGACTGTCACAAGAATCGATCTATAGTCAACTGTCACAAGAATCGATCTATAGTCGACTGTCACAGGAATCGATATATTGTCGACTGTCACAAGAATCGATCTATAATCGACCGTCACAAGAATCTAAAGTCAACTGAAACAATTTAGGACTTTTACAAGCTAATGCCTTTATTTAATTGTCCCAGTCTAGGCAGTTCACGTAAAAATAAATAAAAATTTTTACTGTATGTTTTCTGAAGGAGGCTTCTCGGCGACACGCTTGCTGTTTTATTCCGTCCTGATCTCCAAATTTTTATAAAGACAAGTTCAACTCCGTTATAAGCCAGAAAACGAAATCATTACCTCTACCCGTATCATATTTCAATCACTTTATTGTGTTTGTACTACTGCTATTATTTTATAGCATTCTCTTGTGTCGAGACGGCTAGGGTACAAGACCATAGTGTTGAGGACCCGTGTCATGATGTCCATTCAGGTTATTTCACGCCAGGGGTCCCCCTCCCACACTGCCACTAAACTGGTAGTGGAAGAGGGGGTCTCGGAGTACGTCGGGGGGGGGGGGAAATTTCCTGTTTCGTCCAAAACTCTACATACGCCATGGCATGGCATTTCGAGAACTACCAGTTTACTATCTGGGGCCTTAATTAGGGACAGCAATCTGGGGCCTTAATCCGGGAAAGCAATCTGTGGTCTTAATCCGGGACAACAATCTGGGGTCTTAATCCGGGACAAAAATCTGGGGTCTTAGCTGGGACAACAATCTGGGGTCTTAATCCGGGACAACAATCTGGGGTCTTAGCCGGGACAACAATCTGGGGTCTTAATCCGGGACAACAATCTGGGGTCTTAGCCGGGACAACAATCTGGGGAATTTGTCAAGGTGGCCGTGTAGCGAAGTCAATAGTTCTCTAATAGACCTATACTAGAATATGCATCTTCTGCATGGGACCCATCCACCAATGAAAATATTGATACGTTAGAACAAATCCAAAAAAGAGCTGCCAGATTCATTACTGGAGAATATTCAAAACTGACAAGAGTAACACCATTAGTTAAATCATTAAACCTTGAAACACTGGAGGATAGAAGAACCAAGAGTTAATTAGTAATTATACATAAGGCAATTAATTCTAATTTAGAAATACAACACAAAGATAACTTAAAACAACCCTCAAATAGACATAAAGATAAAAACACCTTTCTTATTCCATATGCAAGAACAAACACATACAAGTTTTCTTTCTTTCTGTCCGGTATTCGGGGGTTGCCTGAAGAAACCAGGAAAGCCAACACTTTATCATCATTTAAAACTCTAGTAAGAAATCAGGACTCACCTTACAGGTTGAGGGGCGTGGGATCTAGCCCCACGCAAAGGCCACAATAAAAACGTTGATGAATGACTATCCCTAAAAAGTCCTCCTCTAACCCGGAGAGGCGATGGGCACCGCCAAGGTCTACCAAGTCCGAGAAAGTTCTAATGGAAGACATTAGAACCCACTATGAGGTTATGGGACACACACAAAAAATCCAGGAAATAATCTGGGGCCTTAATCCGGGACAATGTCTTTGATTTCAGGGACGTACCAAATTTGAATTTGAGTGGTCATTAATAAGGATCGGTGCCATCGGTCCACATCTTTGAGTTTCTATATCTTCTTGAGTACATAAGATGGATTAGGACCGGTGCCATTGGTCCACATCTTTGAGTTTCTATATCTTCTTGAGTACATAAGATTGACTAGGACCGGTGCCATCGGTCCACATCTTTGAGTTTCTATATCTTCTTGAGTACATAAGATTGACTAGGACCGGTGCCATCGGTCCACATCTTTGAGTTTCTATATCTTCTTGAGTACATAAGATTGACTAGGACCGGTGTCATTGGTCCACAAAAATATCAAGTTTGTCTATTGCAATTATCAAGATTACACTGTTTGAAACCGATCTGGTCACGTGACGAGCCCTCTTTATT
>MUZC01002955.1:296062-311787 GCA_002072015.1 Radix auricularia
AAAAAAAATGATACACCAAAATTCGTCATTTTTTAAGTCAATAAATTAGTTACTAACAGTAAGTCTAAGATACGGATAAGAAGCCATCCGTAAATGACGTTTTGCACCTAGGGGAGGAGGCGGTCACACATTTGTGACGAAGGGTGTGGTGTGTTTTAAAGATGTGACGTCACATCAAAACGTGCAACTTAAAATGAAAGGTCCACTTAAAAACTTGAATGCTTACAATTTATCTAATGACGTTTTACGTGGATTTAGCGTGTATCGATTTTAGAGTTCAACTTCCCATTAAATAAAAACTTAAGTGACAATAAAGTTAATTGACACATGCTTATTTTCAAAAAGGAAGTACGGCTTTTTATGGGGGGTGGGGGCGCTGCAAATCTTTGTGATGACATGTAAGAGGGGATTCTAAGATTTTGTGACAATTGGGGGAGTGAGCGAGGTTATAAATCGGTCAAAATCGCGTGACGTCATTTACGAACGACGGCCGTGAGAGTACTGTAGGAAATGAGGTGAATGGGAGGTAGCTAGGTATGATTGTATAGCGGTCATGACGGGGAAAAGTATGCGATGTTTCGAACGGGTAACCCGGGTACCCGTTTGAAATTTTGACGGGTACCCGGGCAGAATTTTTCAACAAATTAACAGCCCTAACTGTAATAGAGGTAAAAAGAAAAGCTTTATTTCTTAAATAAAATTAAAATGTTCTGTTTTTTCCTGATTGCACCATCTTTCGTGTATCAATGTTTTCAGCCTTGCCATCCTCAAAAGCCAAAATTGAAATATTTATAGATTAAACAATTTGGCGTAATCGGTATTGCTTGTAGAATCTAATTAATTTTTCATTAACTTAATTTTAGTTATTTTAAGACCTTGCATTACTTAAGACTATTGTAAGCAATGTTCAAATTATTTATATTATTTTAGGCAAGGTAACTTGGAGCCTAAATATCTTAATAAACTTATAAATCAAGTTGTCTTTTATACATTAATTTTTTTTTTTACCTGTGGGGTAAAGTAGTCTTTGCTAGACAATGTTATTTGAATACTTATTTAAAGGCAACCTTTCAAAGTCCAGCAGATTGCCTGGTGTACGAAAATTGTACAATTCTACATACCTGCCAAAACCTCACATGAATTTCTACAGTAATCTCATCTTATGAATAATAGAACTTTCTTCTCAAATGTTTTTCTAAATAACATTGATACATATTTTGGTTCACCAAAAATTTGCTGTCTGGTACTTTGACGTGAAGATTCGATTTAAAGGATGGGGCCACCACATAAAATTGTATCAATTTTCAAATTGTCCTTAAACTTAAAGTAACCAATAAATTTCTCTCTGAGCATCTTCTGCTAAGAATTTTTTCTAGCACTATACATTTATAAATTAATTCATGCATTTTTTAAATAGATTCGAAAATAAAAAGATTTTATTGTGACTAACAAAGTTCCTACGTCTGTTGGTCAGATGAGCTTTTTCTTTCTGCCTCTGTCAGTTTTTCTATAGCTTTCAAAATAATCTCGATATGGCTCTTTGGTATATTCACTATTTTGTTTTCTGAAGCCTTGCTTGTAAATAAGTAGATATTCCAAACGAGTATGGGCATGAATAAGAATGCTTAACAACGTTTTTGTTGTACTAAAATAGATAATTCGATTCAGTTAGATTATCATGTAAACCGGTAAGATTTAATAAACTAATTGAGCAAGATTTGACAATGAGAGTTTATGTTATTGCGTCTTTCTTAAACGCATGTATACTTTCCATGCAGCCATAAAGAAGAAGTATTAACACATGCAGATCCCTTGCAATCCATTATTTTAAGATCGTCATTTATTTATAAATCATTTCAGAAATGTAAGCAGATTCACTTTTACTTCAATGAAATATTTTAAAGATTCTACAATGTCTACTTTCTTATTTTCAATAGATCCTTACATATGCCATAACTGGACTTGTTTGGTGATTATGTGAAATATAAGAAGAGCTATTGAATACAATAGAACGATATGGGGTATCTTGTTCCTGAAAAAAGGATATTTTTCGCGATCTATATCTCTTAAAATTGCTATGAGCTCAGTTTGAATTTTAGATGACAATTTTTAAAACCTTTTTTCATACAACGTTCTGTGAGTGCTCGATCGTACTTGGTAAGCAAATTTCATTGGATCTGGAATATTGGCCTTATTTGCAATAGTATCGTCCGTTCTTTGACCGAAAATAAAACATATTTACTTTAGCCGGGCATTAATAATGTATAAAATTTTAACAAAAAACGTCCTGCCACTTTGTTTTTTTTTCTTTTACAACTTATTGTTCTTCTTTGTCAATTCTTTTTTATCCGATTTCTGATGCTTTCCAAATTAAAAAAAAAAAATTTGGAAATGTTGAGCACTTGTTCGTGGGTGGCTACGTTTAGATATATAAAAGCAAAATTTTAATTTCATTAAATAAACAGGTTTGTTCATTATTTTTGTTGATGCCTGAAATCAAAAGACATTAAAATAAAAAATATTAATGTTTCGGAAGAATAAACCATCAACTTACACCAACAAACTGTTCCAGCAGTTTATTTAAGTTAAAATCAAACTTGAATCAATTATACATACCTGAACCATATTGTCATATTCGTACACTAATTCAACCCCTTTATTTTCCCACTTCAATAGCATTAGTATCAGAAGACTTAAGATTCATAAGGGAGTTTGAAGTTATGGCATTTGAAATGTTCATGTTTTTAGTATAGTTCATTTACTTCTTAGAATTTTGTATCTTTTCTCTATTTTTAAAAATTAAACTTTATTTTAAAGCTTTTCATTTTTGAAGCTAATTAACGAGGAATTAGCAGCCCCCCTATCCTCTTTACACACAATGTGCCGCCCTGAGCTGTCGATTGGCTCATGCTTTATGTAGACAAAGTTTTCATTTTACAACAGGAGCGGCTGCCAAATTTTAAGAATCATTTAAGCTACCACTACTTCAGTGTTACATTATCATACTACTTAAGTATTTTTTCAGTACTGTTACATTAGTATTAGAAGAAAAGTTCACATGCCTTAAGATACATCTTTTATTTCTGTTATTAATTTCTGATTTATTTTCTTTATTTCGATAAAAAGCTCGACTTTCTTTTAAATTTGTTGTTAGACACTAATTAACGACCAGGAATTTGCCGCCCCTGGCAAAGTGCCGCCCGGGGCATTTGCCCCCCTTGCCCCCCTTCGCTACGCCACTGTGTAAACCTCATCAAGCCACAGGGGTTATCAGATTAAAAGAACCCAACCTCTCCTCTTTGGAGAAGGTTGCGTTGCTGGTAGCTTGGTAAAGATGGGTAGGGGTGGGGAGTGGGGTAAGGGAATATTTTCATCACCATAACATTGCACGTATGTCGACGCCTTTGTACCCCTCGCTTTCCGCCTCTGTCAGGCCATTCAGCGAGTCGCCGCTGGCACTTGTATTTTTCCATCGAATCATTTTTGTTGCCCCCCCCCCTAACGCCCCCTTCTGTGTGGCTTTTAAGGTCAGTGGTCACTAGGATGCCCTGAGATTTATTCTCAACTAAATGCGTTACAGGGCATTGTTGTGTATTTTCTCTCTACCTGCCAGCTATGTTACATATAGGGTTTGTTGGACCACTTCAAAACAAATAATAACCCACGTGAGACGTTGCACAGCATCGATTTTGTGTGTACAATGGTACGCCCTACAGGCACAGGTGTTAGTCTATTCTTATGGAACTTTGCGAAACTGATGCGCGGCGTCGGTCAGATATCTGCCGCGCAGCTTAAAAGGAACATTGCTTGGAAGTCTATCTTGTAGGTGTTAGGTTGGCGAGGGTGTTAACTTTGTTTACATTTAGCATGTTAGTTTCAGTTTCCCACAAGGATTATATTATCGCAGTAGGGTGCTTATGATGGTGTATGTGTGTGTGGAATGGTTGATGTGTATGTGAGTGTGTGTGTGTGTGTGTGTGTGTGTGAGAGAGAGAGAGAGAGGAAGGGGGAGGTAAGCGAGCTGTGATCAATTGTTCATAAAAATGTGTTGGAGGTAAATGCACCGTGAGCGAGATTTTTAAAAAAATTATTTATTCCGCTTTTAAGCCTATTCCCATCAATGAGTCTTTCATGAACGTTGTAATAACCCGCCCCTACTAATTTTATTTAAGATTGGTTAGTTCATGTTGAAGATTTAAAAAATAAATAATAATAATAAAAATTTAAAAAATAAATTAAAACCTCATTTGCAAAGGTGCTTCATTTAATAACTATCTTTTCTGAGCGGTTATTCTAATATGCTGCGCGACGTCAGTCACATATCTGCGCAGTTGCGGTGGTGGCCACTAAACTGAATTGAGAACCTCTGGTTAAAAATAAAATTGCCGCCTCCTGACCTATTATATTTAATGGACTGTACACCAAAAATAACTCATGGATCAAAGTTTTCCCATTTTCACTCCCTGCCTCCCCCCTCCTCCCCTGGGGGTAAGTCCCTACTTACAGAAGTGCAGTTCGGTACTCACCTGGCATTAGAGGTCTGATACACGCGTCATTGTGTCAATACAGTCGAACGTCGACCTGGGACGTCTTTTACTGGGAGCGCTTACAAAATACAGCAGACATTTTAAATAATGCAAGTAGCAACGGTGAACTAGGGGATAGAAGAAAATACGAGCAAACTAGTAACAATACATAAGACAATAAATTCTAATTTTGCAGTACAACACAAAGATACATATTACAACCATGAGACAGGGACGAGTACCCACTATCAAGGATGAGTACCCTTTATCAAGGTCAAGTAAATGTTGGTTTTGAATGTTGGCTATATAGTAAGTTGTCTTTTGGTTGCTATGTTGGTTTGTTACAGGCAACGCTCGAAGAATTAACAAGCAGATTACGTACTTTAATGACCCTATGACCCTATGATTCTATGACCCTATGACCCTATGACCAGAGGTGTGCAAACTTGTCTGAAAAGAGGTCCATATTCTTCAAAGTAATAATCTGCGGGGACGGATTAAGGTAATAACAAGTGACACATTTTAAGACGGGCTTTTCAATTTAAAAAAAAAATCAAACACACACACACATACAAACACACTGACAAACATACACACAAACTATAATTTGTAAGTGAGACAGGTTGTGTGGACTTTAATGGGACGATAATATCGATTTTTTAAAAATGACTTGATAACAATTTTATTCAATCAATAGAAATGACATAAATGGCAAAGTGATGGAATTAAAACAATGTATGTAAGTTATAAACTATTTTTCTAAATAAAACGTGTTGCAATTTGACTGGGACCAAAAATCCTCTGTCAAAAATTGTGATGTAAAAAAAACTGCACCAACTTTTAGTTTACCGATAATACACATGTGATCTTAAAGATTTGGGAAAATTAAACTAAGTTAAGTCATTTATTTTAACACTAGCCGACCCGCGTCGTAGCATACGCCGCTAATGAGCGATGAGATACACACAGCTGTGGGTACACACATTTGCGCATGCCTGGAGAGCGAGGGAGGGTGCCTAAAGTATTCATTTTATGAAAGTAATTGTTGAGGAGAGTGAGTGACTACTTTTCTGTCACTGAGCTTAACGGAGACCACGAAGTTATTATGCCAAACAAAGCTTACAGCCGTGTTGCGAAGTCATGTTCCAAAAGAAAGTGGGAAAGTAACGGGAACGTACACAAAGCATTAAAAAAAAAATTTTTTAAGTAATTTCTTAGCTGGGACTTGAACTTACGACCTTCCGCGTGTTAGGCGAATGTAATAACCACTACACTACGAAATACATGCTATTCTGTTGTTATGAAAGAACAAAGTAATTGACATCAATGGAGCGCATTATTGGTCTCGATGACCCCTCACCCTCTGCACTACCTTTTCTTGCCAGTTGATTGGTCAGTGGGGTTAGACAGCTTGGTGTCCGGCATTGTTGATTCATGAGGAGAATTATAAATATAAATGTGGACGTCGTCAAAATTAGTAGATATAACAGCACATATCTGCCTGCATAAAGTTTTCACTGTTGTAGTTAGGGGAGGGAGATCCAAATTTGAAAGTCCCCCGGACCCCGACTTGCGGTGGCCCGCAAACTAGTTTCTCAAATTTTGTTTTTACATTACATATTACGCCCCCGCCATTTTTGTGAAGCCCCCAAAGATGTTAAGCCCGCGTGCCCCCAAAACAATAAAGAAATACGTGGCTACGCCATTGTAATTTTTGTAATCAATATCAAAGCAGAAAAGCTTCAAAGATATTTGCTACAATTCGCCGACGTATTAGTTCGTGTATCAAAACAGCACACAATTTCAGCATTTAAAATAGATTTCTATATATAAATAATAATGACGTTACAAGAAAAAAATCCAATAGTCAATTAAGTATGTTTAAGGTGACGCCGTGGGCCTGTCAAAAACAAAACGCTAAACGCGGACCGCATTTGGCTCGTGGGCCGGACTTCGGACACCCCTGCTCTATGATTCTATTCCAGCCAGACCATTTATCCATTAATTACAGGATTAGCTCAAAGTCACGTAACCAAAACCAGCAATTCCGTCACAGGAAATAGATTAGTTTTGTTTTTCCTCACGACACACATTTTGCTGACATCTAACGCACAGAAACTCATCTAACCCACAGAAACTCATCTAACCCACAGAAACTCATCTAACGCACAGAATCTCATCTAACCCACAGACCCACACAGTCACAATCACATGATTTATTTTAATGTTTAAAACAATTATCTTAAAATTGATCACTTCTTACTTTGAGGACCACTGTTCCATGTCGCCCCAAGAAATAAGCTTATCGCGTGACGTGGCCGAAAATGATGTCGGTAGCAAGGAGGGAAAACATGAACACCAAACAACAGATCTTAATTAGTTCATTTTCCCCAAAGACGGCGTGGTGTTAATTTAACCCCCCTTCCCCCCCCCCCAGAAAAAAAATAAATCATCAACAAAGCCTCCTTATTTACGGCCCTCCTCCAACAGACGGCGCAGCGT
The DNA here is from genome assembly GCA_002072015.1 of Radix auricularia. NCBI lineage: Eukaryota > Metazoa > Mollusca > Gastropoda > Lymnaeidae > Radix > Radix auricularia. Next base: position 303,091 of record MUZC01002955.1, read on the forward strand.
CCCTAGTTACGGCCCTCCTCCTCTAGACAACCTCCACATTTACAACGCCTCGCCTTGTTCACACTTTTTCCTCTCCTCACTCACCAACCAAGGACGTTGCTGTGCAAACTCCCCCTCCCCGCCCTACGGCTTACACCAACAATATAGTTTCACTGACATTACCTCAGCTTGTGCTGGCCAGGAAGATTTATTTATGTGGAGAAATCCCTGAAAAGACATTCTCGTGTCATAAAAACTCAATAAGCTGATTGGTTGAATATTTTCTCTATTACCTTCAACAATAACGACAACGATTGAAGTAGTATAAGTATTAGCTCTATAAGGGACAGGAGCCATATTTTCATGTTAACGTCTCCATAAAAACTGACTGAGTTATTGGCGTTTCTGCTGGCGAGTCCACTCAGTTCATTCTCCTGAGAGATTGCTCCATGAATTTATTCGAGGTTGTATCATTGTGACAGCACTTAGGTTTTTTTCTTACGTCGCTTGTTAGGGGTGTCATATGTTTAATATATAAAACATGTAAGGGTGGGGGTGGGGGCTTCCATCTGTTAAATTAGCCTGGAGTGATTGTGTAGTGTGCATTGGTGGGCAACAGGGTCACGGGGGGGGGGAGGGGCATGCGGACCGGGTGACACCAAAGTGTAAATTTCTCTTTGTTCCCGTTATTTTGCACAGACAGACTCAGAGGAGGGTAAGTTGTGCCAGGGTGACAGCATGAGCTACCGCACTGGTTGACAGCATGAGCTACTGCACTGGGTGACAGCATGAGCTACCGCACTGGGTGACAGCATGAGCTACCGTACTGGTTGACAGCATGAGCTACCGCACCGGGTGACAGCATGAGCTACCGCACTGGGTGACAGCAAGAGCTACCGCACTGGGTGACAGCAAGAGCTACCGCACTGGCTGACAGCATGAGCTACCGCACTGGGCGGCAGCATGAGCTACCGCACCGGGTGACAGCATGAGCTACCGCACCGGGTGACAGCATGAGCTACCGCACTGGGTGACAGCATGAGCTACCGTACTGGGTAACAGCATGAGCTGCCGCACCATGTGACAGCAACCCTAGTGACGCCTCTGTTTGTGGGTGTGTATATGTGCGTGTGTATGTATGTGTGTGTATGTGTGGGTGTGTATGTGGGCTTATGTGTGCGTGTGTATGTATGCGTGTGTATGTGTGGGTGTGTATATGTAGGTGTGTATGTGTGGGTGTATATGTGTAGGTGTGTATGTGTGGGTTTGTATGTGTGGTTGTTTATGTGCTTGCCATCCATGAACCTAACCACACAGCCACGCGGCGGCATTGTGTCAACAAAAAAAAGACCAGTTCGTATCCCACCATAACGCCCCACCCCCAATATTTCCGCCCCTTTGAAGGTAAATTTTTATTTTCACCCTGCACCACTCATGTAGACAAACCATATCTGGCTCAGCCAAGGGCTAAAGCCAAGGGTCTCCAAAAATTTCTGCCGGAGGGCCACATTAGTTAGGAGACCCCTGGCTTAAACTATCTCTATCCTTTCTCGACTCTTGCACCAATCCCTGGCCCCCAAGCTAACATTTTCGCTGCTAGCGTCATATCCTGGGCTAATGGCTTAGTTTCTCTCTCTAAAGTCCTCTCGTCTTACATCATTTCCAACTCGGCTCTTTTGACACTCTTTGTGTTCACTCCTCTACTCTTAAGCCCTAATATCTCCTGCCCCCCCCCAAACCCTCGCCCCTCTTTCCTCCACTCTAAATTTAATACTCTTCCCTTACCTGACCTCTTTTCTCTTGACCTTCTCTCATAAATATTTGAAGAACTTCTCCTTTATAGTTTTCCACATTATTTTCATTACTGCCTATTTTACTTCAACTCCAACTAAATTTCGTATATATTTTATCCACAACCTCTAGTACCATCGACCCCTATGTCCCCTCACCCCTCCCACACACACTGTCCTTCCTTCCATCATCTCAGCTCCATTACCAACATTCTGTAAGCCCATCAAATACCCTGGCTCCTGAGACTGCATCCATGGACCGGAAGCATCAACATTTATGAGCGCGCATGCGCATTACGCCACGCGTCTTAGCGCCAAATGGAGAAACCCGATACACTCTCCAAACGAAATTACATCTCATTGTAGGGAAAATGGGAGTAATCTCCCCCTCCAGCCCGTGGTTTGTGAAGGTCAATGGCACGCAGCTCCCCGGTCTGTGGACGCTAGGTGACGATGCTATTTCCTGTTCCCATCGTGGTTACCGGAAATGCTATCGGAAAATTTACTTTAAAAAAAAAAATTCAAATCAATGTTTTTGTTACACACACATCTTCAAACTTTACTTTTTAAATTTAAAATCAAACATTTCTTTGAGTAATTAAAAAAAAAAAAAAAAAGATTATGTAAACCACTATGTCATCATAGGTTCATTTTTTTTGTGTTATTATTTTGTGTTTAGGATTTAAAAGCTTTAAACTGAATTCATAAAAAAAAATTGTTCTACGTGTTGCTATTTTTATATAAATCGCTGAGAGCCCACATGGTTGCTTGTGATGTAGAAATAATAAAATTATTGTTATCGAAAAGAATGATGTACTTATATTCTTATTATTATTATTACTACGGAACAAGATTAATAGTGTTTCCAAGGTTTCATGAGAAGAAACACCTACTGGTGTTTAATAACAACAACAAAGCAACATTAATAATTCCTTTATATACGAGACATAAATATATTTAAAAATTCATTATACTTAGGGCTGCGGGGAAAAAAATCGATTAAAATTATTTTAATCGATAAAATAGCAACTAAAAGTAAAGGAAATATATTTTTTTTTCGATTTATTAAAAATAATTAATAATAGTTTTCTTCACGTACAAACTTTTCCATTTAAAAAAAAAAAGATTTTAGAAGTGTAAACTTTAAAATGATCAGTTTCCATAAGGAAAATAATATTTAAAAATATAAACATTGTTTTTACTTAATTAATAATAACAAAATTTAAATTCATTGACATAAATTGAACTACATGTAGACTACTTATATTTAGATATAATCTATCTATATTTTTTAAAAAAAAGCTTTATTTTTTAATTAAAACTCTCATGAGTTTCCTTTTACATTATGTTACGAGTGAATGAATGCTCTCTTCTTTAGCGCTAACATTATCCAAGCTAGGATAGAACGCTCGTAGCCTTATGATGTCATTTTCAAAAGAGTTGTGGGGACAACAAAAAAAAGAGAAATAAAATTAAGAATAATTTAAATACATTTAGACAGAGTGAATGCAAGAAATGTGATTGTAAGAAATGTGAATGTAAGCAGAGTGATTGCAAGCAATGTGAATGTAAGAAATGTGAATGTAAGAAATATGTATGTAAGAAATGTGAATGTAAGAAATGAGAATGCAAGAAATATGAATACAAAAAAATGTGAATGTAAGAAATATGAATACAAAAAATGTGAATGTAAGAAATGTGAATGTAAGAAATGAGAATGCAAGAAATATGAATACAAAAAAATGTGAATGTAAGAAATATGAATACAAAAAAAATGTGAATGTAAGAAATTTGAATGTAGCAAGGTAAATGTAAGAAATGTGAATGTAAGAAATGTGAATGTAAGAAATGTGAATGTAAGAAATGTGAATGTAAGAAATGTGAATGTAAGAAATGTGAATATAAGAAATGTGAATGTAAGAAATGTGAATGTAAGAAATGTGAATGTAAGAAATGTGAATGTAAGAAATGTGAATGTAAGAAATGTGAATGTAAGAAATGCGAATGTAAGAAATGTGAATGTAAGAAATGTGAATGTAAGAAATGTGAATGTAAGAAATGTGAATGTAATAAATGTGAATGTAAGAAATGTGAATGTAAGAAATGTGAATGTAAGAAATGTGAATGTAAGAAATTTGAAAGTAAGAAATGTGAAGGCTAGAAATTTTAAATTAAGAAATGTGAAAGTAAGAAATGTCGGGAGTGAGTTGACACGCGTGCTGACAGTCAGCACCTTGCGTGCCGTCAACGACACACTGGCACCGCTGCTCAATACGGAATACGGTAAGCGCACGACTAACTCCTGGGGCCCATAACGTTGTGACATAGTAAGATCTTGTACGTGTTTACATTTGCCTTGAACCCCCTCCCCCGCCCACAATAACCACTTTAAGTCAAGCCCCAGGAAGGTATGGCTATGGTATAATAATAATAAATAACCCCTGGCTGTGAAACCGCCGACATACGGCTCCTGTCTTTTTCCGTCACGTGTTCTGCTTGTTTATGTTATCTTATTCTCTCCAAACATGCAGCCTTCTGTCCATAATTTTTTCAACTTTTATTTATCACACCCATCCTCATGACACCCCCCCCCTCGTATACACGCCCCCCTTCTCTCCCACCCAATCTCTTGCAAGAACGGCTTTCTAGAATGTCTGCCGCTCCGTTAAAATAACACGAAAGAACTGGTCATGTTAATAACACCTAGTGTCTTAGTGTTGTTAATAACACCTAGTGTCTTAGTTTTGTTAATAACACCTAGTGTCTTAGTTTTGTTAATAACACCTAGTGTCTTAGTTTTGTTAATAACACCTAGTGTCTTAGATTTGTTAATACCTAGTCTCTTAGTTTTGTTAATAACACCTAGTGTCTTAGTTTTGTTAATAGCACCTAGTGTCTTAGTTTTGTTAATAGCACCTAGTGTCTTAGTTTTGTTAATAACACCTAGTGTCTTAGTTTTCTTAATAACACCTAGTGTCTTAGTTTTTGTTAATAACACCTAGTGTCTTAATTTTGTTAATAACATCTAGTGTCTTAATTTTCTTAATAACACCTAGTGTCTTAGTTTTGTTAATAACACCTAGTGTCTTAGTTTTGTTAATAACACCTAGTGTCTTACTTTTCTTAATAACACCTAGTGTCTTAGTTTTCTTAATAACACCTAGTGTCTTAGTTTTTGTTAATAACACCTAGTGTCTTAATTTTGTTAATAACACCTAGTGTCTTAGTTTTCTTAATAACACCTAGTGTCTTAGTTTTGTTAATAACACCTAGTGTCTTATTTTTGTTAATAACATCTAGTGTTTTAGTTTTGTTAATAAGACATAGTGTCTAAGTTTTGTTAATAACACCTAGTGTCTTAGTTTTGTTAATAACACCTAGTGTTAGTTTTCTTAATAGCACCTAGTGTCTTAGTTTTGTTAATAACACCTAGTGTCTTAGTTTTGTTAATAACACCTAGTGTATTAGTTTTCTTAATAACACCTAGTGTCTTAGTTTTCTTAATAACACCTAGTGTTAGTTTTCTTAATAACACCTAGTGTTAGTTTTCTTAATAACACCTAGTGTCTTAGTTTTCTTAATAACACCTAGTGTCTTAGTTTTCTTAATAACACCTAGTGTCTTAGTTCTGTTAATAACACCTAGTGTATTAGTTTTGTTAAGGGGGGATATGACACCTTATGAAGGAAAAAACTAGAACATCAATATATTTACATTTTTATGGGTTTATTTTTTTCCATATAGCTAGAAAGTGACCAAAAAAATTTTTTAAAAATATTTTGTCATAAATAAGGACACGAGGGACAAAAAGAGGACAAAAACAGGACAAAAAAGGACAAACTTCAAAAACCTTTTAAAAAAATATTAATAAACAGAATGGTTTGAAATTTTATTATTAGCTAGATATACATCTTATTAACATTTGTGAGTATCGGAATTTACAAATCTCAATTAAATTTTAAAATATAAATTTTTCAGTAAACCTAGTTGAAAAAGTATGAAAAATAAAGGGGGTGTGGTTACAAAAAACTCAATAAAATGAAAAGTAATTAAGATAATCAGATTTCGATACTCACGATTGTTATAATATGAATATAGAACACACACTGAAAATATGAAACAAATTGGTACAGTAGTTTTTTTAATAAATGAAAAGGCGTGGAACAAAAAATATGAAAACATGATTTTGAGAAAAACTACTTTTAAAGTTACTATAGCGAAAAAAACATACTTGCGCAAATTTTAAATTAACTAAATTTATCCATTTTATAGATTAGCATTTAAAATAACTAAAATGTACAGTGAAGTATTATTTATAATTGTAAAAACTAATCTTTGAGCATTTCAAAATTCTCCTGCCCCATATTGTAATCCCTCAGATATTTCCAATTGAGCGATCGCTCGGGGCGCTCTCAATCCTGCTTTATTTTTATATTTTTTGGTTACTTTCCTCTTCCTTTCTTTCATTCAGAAGAATGTACTCTTTTTCTGTCTTCATCCTTCATGTGTGCTTCTTGATCAGTTGAAGGATCAGTGCCAAGTAACTTCATTCTATCCACCGTAGGGAGGGTGATTTTACAAAAGATAATTTTCTTTTAGATGCAGAAAGTCTGAAAAAAATTAAGGATTAGATTTTAAAATTAATGACTACTGTTCTCTATTTATCCTAATTTTTATTATTTTAAATAATGTTAGTCATGCATGATTTGTAGTTGTAATTATGTTTAGTTTAGTTTAGTTTAGTCTAATAGTATTACTACAGAGACTACAGTACTAGCTGCGGTCGGAGTTATAAAGTAAACATTAGCCGTAGTGGTATTATTAGCTTATTGCAATTCTAACTACTAATACTATTTCAATAACTGTAAACTTTTATTTAAAACTTAGGTAAACTGCTTTTAACAAGTAATAATTGTTTAAATTTTAGCATAAATAATAAAGTAATGACAAAATATCTCACCTTTTTCTTGGTCTAACTACAAATCGAGTACAGTTTGTTTACACTGCCTCTGACACTAGTGCTAGGACTGTAGCGAGCAGATTTTCCTCTATGCGTCGATTAGACATTGTTGCGCGCATATTATTTTGTATACTCCTTTTGACAGATTTGTTAACTTCAGTTTTGGTTTCCATTTTATCAAAATAAACTGATAATTTGATTTTTTTTATACTGATTTGTTCGTAAAATGGAATGAAATGAAAGGGAGGAAATGGTAGATAATTCTAAACTTTGACCTTTCGTTGCTAGCGAACGGGGCAGTATGGGATTGCAAGCGTCGAGTCGTCACGTAAAAGTTTATTTGTCTTTATGTGCGTCATGAACTAAAAATAGACCATTCGGTGTCATTCGGTATATTCCGTAGCGTTTGTTTCATTCATAAACAATTTTTTCTCGTACAACTCGTAGTAAGGAGGTGTTCGATTCTGGGCTATATCGATGCTCCTTTAAAAATCCTTTAAAATGATACCAAACACTATATGGAAATGAAAACTTTTGATATGTGTTGCTATGGCTTGTGGTCAGGCAATATAAACAGTAAAAAAAATTAAAAGTATTTAAAAATGCCTACAGTGACCTTACAAAATATTTTTTAAAACAACTTTAAAAACATAAAATAACAAATTCTTTGATATGAAAATGTTCTACAATGGTTAAGGTAGTCGATTATGACAAAAACCCAAAACATGTAATTTTTCAGTTAATTGGTCAAAATACTGTCATATCCCCCCTTAATAACACCTAGTGTCTTAGTTTTGTTAATAACACCTAGTGTATTAGTTTTGTTAATAACACCAATGTCTTAGTTTTGTTAATAACACCTAGTGTCTTAGTTTGACCAGTGTGTCCTTTTAATTTGGAACAGGACAACGTGAGTCTGTGGCCAGTGTGCGTATATCTATTGCTTGTATGCTAGGATGGTGTGCGTGATAGGACAGTGTGCGTGTTAGGACAGTGTGCGTGATAGGACATTGTGCTTGAGTCTGTATTTTGCTAGGACTAGGACAGTGTATGTGTCCCTGTATGTTGTGTGTTAGGACTAGGACAGTGTATGTGTCTGTATGTTGTGTGTTAGGACTAGGACAGTGTATGTGTCTCTGTATGCTGTGTTAGGACTAGGACAGTGTATGTGTCTCTGTATGTTGTGTGCTAGGACTAGGACAGTGTATGTGTCTCTGTATGTTGTGTACTAGGACTAGGACAGTGTATGTGTCTCTGTATGTTGTGTGTTAGGACTAGGACAGTGTATTTGTCTCTGTATGTTGTGTGTTAGGACTAGGACAGTGTATGTGTCTCTGTATGTTGTGTGTTAGGACTAGGACATGTATGTGTCTCTGTGTGTTGTGTGTTAGGACAGTGTGCCTGCCTTACATTAAGAACGTCCTAAAGTCCAGCTTGGGCAAACTAAGTGTAATAAGATAACTAAAGATTATATTTTTAAAATTTTTCAGTGCACTTTTAAACAACGAGACGTTTCTTTGCCCCCTCCCCCACCCCGATTCTTTTTTAACCCTATTCCAATACACTCTGCCACAGTCACCCCATCCAACTAAATTAACTTGGATCTAAGCTTCAACAGAAAATGAATGATGAACTGTTACACTAGCATTACGCTTGTACTCTTGCTGTGATGTGAGCAGTCTTCACTTGGAGGTTTGCTGACCTTCTCTTGGGTGGACTTGAAGAACTCACTACTTTGTGTAACGCAATCAATTTACTCGCTGAAAGCCCTACCCCGCTCCCCCGTCTCCCTCTAGCACCAACACCCCACCCACTCAATCCAATCATCTTTCCGCTAAGTGACGTTGGGATGAGGTCGCACACCACTCCATTGAACTCCCGACTTTCCAGTCAACCGCTCCACCCAAACCCAAAAACATTTTCCTAACATAGCAGCCATTTTTTTCTCCCTTCATCGCACCACCTACT
>MUZC01002955.1:311894-327130 GCA_002072015.1 Radix auricularia
CCCCCCCCCCCCCCGTTTTCCCACCGGGATATTTCGTTTTGTCGTCGAAGATAATTAAACTTCACAAGAGATTATGTGCATGTAGACGCGATATTACGAGGGTTGATCTTGAAGACTCATGAAATTAAATAGAGTTTAAATAGATGGATGTTTTATATTGTGAAGATTCCTTTGGTTGTTCTATGTGTATCTAACCTTATCTACTCTCACTGTTATTCTGCTCTTCACACACTTTGTTAATTATTCTTAAAACACTGAACTCCAAGTCAGACGAAGAAATAAATCATATTTAATTCCTTAACTTAGAAACAATCATCCCTAACTAAAGTCGTGTTCCTAACTCTGCCTATCCCTATCTCCGTCTGTCTGTCTCTCCCTGTGTCCCTAACTCTTCCGTCTTATATACCCGTCAGTCTTTCATAAGACACGGTCAAGCTTGTTGACTTAACCAATCTCTGGCGAGACTACCACACCCAGGCTTGCTGCCGTCCACAAGCTTGCCTCGTTTCTCGTCCGCACCCTTACCGCTTCACAAGACACCGCTGACCCGTGGTCAATCCCCGTCCACATTAAAGGACCCAAGCTTGTCGTACGTCACCAGGATCCCAGGTTGGCCTCGTTCGTCGGCCGCACCCATCCAGCTTCACAGGACCCGTCCCTCTGAGCGCCGACAATTCGCCCCCAGGGCCTCCACAATATCATGCTTGTAAAGGGCGCATAAAAACCGGTTCATTACTTTGTAATCGGAGGGGGTCATGCAGTGGCTCTCACTCCGTAGCTTACTAGACCCATTGTCATTGTGGTGTAAGATTTTATTTAGCTCAGAATCTCAAGTGCGGATAATTTTCAGTGATTCCTATATCTGGTTATTGGTTTTTAAAGCTAGAGATTCAAAGTTAGAGATTCAAAGCTAGAGATTCAAAGTTAGATATTCAAAGTTACAGATTCATAGTTAGAAATTCCAAGGTAGATATTCCAAACTAGAGATTTAAAGCTAGAGTTTCAAAGCTAGAGATTCAAAGCTACCCAGAAGGTCAGTAAGCAAATGGTGGCATACCAGGAATGTCAGTGAGCAAATGGTGGCATACCACGAAGGTCAATGAGCAAATGGTGGCATACCCAGAAGGTCAGTGACCTAATGGTGGCATACCAGGAAGGTCAGTGAGCAAATGATGGCATACCAGGAATGTCAGTGACCAAATGGTGGCCATACCAGGAAGGTCAGTGACCAAATGGTGGCATACTCCAATGCTTGAATGCCACCAACATTTAGTGGTTCAATAGGTGGCATTCCTCATCATCAAGTCGATCTAATGGGCAAAGAACCTACACTGGCGTACAACCAATGGTCAGACTAAATAGTTTAATACGGTTACCAATGTTCCGTTTAGGCTGCGCGGCCGCGAAGATATTTGACAGACGCCGCGCAGGAGTTAGGATTACAACTCAGAAATTTTTATAAAATCTTGAACAAATAAATGATGTTTTTTTAAAATTTGCTTACGCGTATTTTTTTTTTTTTTTTTTTTTACATTTTTTAAAAAAATTATTTTTTTTTATTGTTTTTTTAAACTTTGCACACGGACCAACGAATCTTAGAGGGAACGTTGACAGTAACATATCCCGAATGTCGTTATTTCATGTGGCAGAATACCCACGTTCCCCCCTCCCCCCAATAATGTCAGCGGTTAATACGATATCGGGCCTCAAGGTCAAGAGACCATTTCCGTTTATTCTCCAAGCGGCTAATCCTGTCCATCACTAATTCCAATAATGGCGATATATCAAACTATCGGTCCCATCGACCCGGTTGTCAGATTAAGCCCTCGATGGCATCTCGTCTTATCGGAGATCAGTCTTGGAGTTACGGTCATCGATTTCCAGCCATCAAACTCGTGCTCCTGTCACGACGGGGCAAATAAAAGGTGGGGGAAGGGGTAGTAATGGGGTGACTCCCGCACGACATGGCGATAATGATGTGCGAGTGATGCGGGGTGATTGGGAGGGGGTCCGGCTGGAGTGACCCCTGGATGACTTGGCGATAATTATGTCCGGGGAATGCGGACTACTGACTGGGTGGGGGTGAATTGGTTGGGGGTATTACGTGTCAGAAGTTGGCCATGGGCAGCGATCTGATGGACTTCTGAAAGAAATGCTTATTGTATGTTCAGTTACTCTCTAATCATTAAGATCATCGACATCAGTGGCACTGCAGCCCATGTAAGTCCCTGGCCAGCTCACCACATCCATCCATTCTAAGCGATCCATGACGTTCCACCTCCATGTGGTAAACCCGAACTGGTGTAAACCTCTATCTACACTGTCGATCGATCTCAGTTTTAGGCGACCTGTACGTCGTCTGCCCCTAGGTTTCTGCCTTTATATCCCTTTTCCTTCCCTTTATTCCGGCAACCTTTCAATATGTCCTGCCCATTGCAGTCGGTCCTTTTTTATTGTTGTTGTTGCGACTATGGGTGGGGGCCTTTGAACTATGAAAAATTTGTAAACGGAGTATGAGTGAGACTGACAAAAGGTAACAAAACAGCGAACGTTTTGGGAAAGAGTCATCCTCGACGATCAAATATTACACAAATAAAACGAATATAAAGAAATAAAAAATAAAAACTTAGCTGCGGTGAAAATCCAAAGAGTCAATGTGAACAATAGTAAGAAGAAAGTAGTGTGAGCTTATATAGGAAAGGAGAGAGTGGGTGTGGAAAGAGGCGATTAGGTTGTCAGCGCAAACACAACATTCATCCCAGGTGGTGCAATGGTTCCATACTCACGAGACTGACCCTGCTGGGTGTGTTTATGTAAGAGACCATGGCGGCGACAGACGGGTCATCGACTCCCATATGGTCGCGTCCATTGAAGTGTCGGGAGACAGGACACTGTTTGTCTTGTATGATCGCACGTGCATGCTCTGGTGATACGGCAGGTGGGTAACCTCCCCGCCTCACCTTTGTATTTCAGCGCTTACACACAACGGTGTAGACCACGTTACGGGTCTTTGCACTACTTGTATAGCTATTGCTTTGTACAGGATGCTCGAGGCTTGATATATTGTCACTTGCCCGTAATATATTACGTGCGACGTGAGCAACTGGTTGAAAATAGCAGCTAAAAACTCAGCAAATTTTTGCGTGGCTTCTCATTAACATTGTTGCTACTTGGTTAAATACCCATGCGTGGGTGGGACAGAGTGGTCGAGTGGCAGCGCGCTCGACTAGCATACCTATGGTCACGGATTCGAATCCATGCAAAGACAAAGATTTGTTTCCGGGGCCTATGGCGCCCTGAGTCCACCCTGATCCGAATGTGTATCTAACACTAGTTAGGCAGCTGGGAAATGAGGTGAAACCCTCATAGCCTTTGACTGTGAACGCTGCATCACTTGCCAACAGATCATCCTTCATGGTCTGTGGACGCAATTAACTTCTGCATAGAAGGAGCGTCTGTATAGATAAGATAAGATAAGAGCGAAGATATTCTCCCCCAAAAATAATATTTATAATTAAAAATTAGTAAAAAAAATAATTATAAATAATACTTAGATTAATTTACTCAACTTCCTTCAGATGTCACGTTTAGCCCATTAACATTTTGTCAGCACTTCCTGTATAATTCCTTAGAACAAGATGGGTTCAAGAGTTGTAATGACGTAGTAACGTTTGGTGGGGCCGGCGGTCCTACACTCAGATACTGTTGAGTGGCACTGTCCAGTAGAAGGCACGGGTCGCCAAGGTGCATATAAAGTCTTTAAGAGGGCCATCTAACAAGTTTTTAGAACATGTACGATATTAGGTAACTGGACTTTCCCTAAAGTAATTAGCTTACACCCCAGACGACAAGCCTGTCGCAATGACCATATTCCCCAAGATGGCAACGCCGTCGTAATGACCATACACCCCAAGACGACGCCCCTGTCTTAATGACAATACACCCCCTGATGTATAACAATACTTCCCAAGACGACGCCCCTGTGGCAATGACCCCTAAAGACGACGCCCCTGTATTTATGGCCATACACTTCAATACTTCGCCTCTGTCTTTATGACATGCTCCCCAAGGCGACGCCTCCGTCACAATGACATACCCCCAAAAGACGATGCCCCAGCTGCAATGACATACTCCCCAAGACGACGCCCCTGCCGCAATGACATCTACCCCAAAACGACGAAGCCCGTTCACCTCTTCCGTGTTCTTCCTGTGTACAACGTCATTTAAAACAACGAATTAAATTTTGGTTTCAGAGGTTTCCTGTTCCTGTTTCCTGTTCCTGTTTCCTGTTGCACGAAGACGTGTTAAACTAAGTGAAGTCACGTCAACAACTTTAACAGGCGTCTTCCTTTGGGACCTCACTGCTACGAGATCCCGCGAGATTTTGTGATCTTCAGTGCAGGAGAGTTGATTTAGTTAACGGTACTTGGGGGTGCGGGTGTGGTGATATCTTCTTCATGCAAGGACCAACAAACCCACTTTAGACTTTCCCACCATTTAAAAAATATATTTTAAAAAAACAAGAAAAAATACCCGCCCCCCCCCCCACCAAAAAAAAAAAAAAAAAAAAATTAAAAAAAAAATAATAAAACCCGAACCCCACCCCACTTAGCATGAATTAATATTAGCTCCAGTGAATTTGAAATTGTTCAGCTTGTCAATTCCAATGGTGAAGATTATTGGTCGAGGTAATCGAGTAATAAGTAGGCATAACATTCACATGTTTTTTTTTTATAACCTTGTTTCATATAAGGTAGACATTTGCGGTTGTTTGAAACTGCTGCACCACGAAATTTTCAAATGTGACGCCATTTTGAGCAATAAGACGAACTATGAAAATGCACTCCCCACCACCCCATCCCCTACCACATTCCCTGCAGGGAACTGGATGACGTCACAACTCCGCAACTGGTCAGCCCATTAGCCGACAGGAAACTGAATGACGTCACGAACCATGCACGTGATAATTCCGTCCCGTGCCGGGGTGCTCAGTGACGTCACCAACCCTGCACGTCAGAATTAGGTCACAACTACGTATCTATAGCTTCTAGATTACGGCAGTGTTTACTTGATGGCGCTGACACATTGTCATGGCAACGGCTGGTCGCGCTGGTCGTGTGACGGGAGATCTCATTTGTAGATTTCGTTCGCTTGCCGTTGGCAGCAACTGTATCAGAAGGTCATTCTAGATTTTTACACTTTACAATAATTTACGTTGATGTAACAAATGTCACCAGAGAAACAATAAAACGAAAGCTGATTTTTCTTTATTAAATCCTTTATATTAACTCGGGGTTTGTTTGATTTGTTTGCTGAAAAAAAACAACTTTGGATCGATTTGTAACCCACTTCCTCGAATGCTAGCGAGCTGAAATTTTGCAGACAGACTCGTTGCGACGATAAAAATGATCTATTAAATTCACATCGATCGAATGTACTGTAATTTAATTAATGAATTTTTAGATTATCTCTATGTATCTCTATGGAGCGTATACAATTGTGTGCTAGTGTGTCGCGGTGCGTATTGTTTTGAACAACCTTTTCAATATTTTCATGGGTAGTGTATAGTCGCTAGCGGGGACGACCGAGAATACGGCTGTATACTTGCTCGTCCACTTCAGGTTATCGTAAGAAACCATGTTTGTAAAACTGAAGAGCTACAAGTACCCCCCTCCCCCGGTCATTAAACTTCCTATTCTTGAAGCATCGAAGTTTAATCTTGAACAACTAGTTAGCGTTTTATATTATTTTAAAACTCCAATTTACGTTCTCTCAGTCCTAACTTATTCTTTACCACCATGCAAACTGTGTAAAGTGGTTAAGCCAGAGCTTTACTTTATATAATTATTTATTGTTACACACACAAAAGCTCACCCAGGGTATAGGACTCAAATAACAGCTCTCTAGACTCTAGTCTAAATCCTAGTTAAAAATCTATTTTAATGCTTGAGCTGCTTGCCTTTTTATTTATTTTTGTTTATTTTGTGTCTTTTTTTTTTAAATTATATTTTTGTATGTTTTTTTATTGTATTGAACTATGTATTTATACAAAATGAGTTTCAATGGCGATTGTAATAGCTGCATATTGGCTCAAATATAGGCCTAGGCGTGAAAGATGAGCTCACAACACTCACAACGAGGTTCAGAAAGTGGGGCAGAGGTTCAGTAAGTGGGGCAGAGGTTCAGCAAGTGGGGCAGAGGTTCAGTAAGTGGGGTGGAGCTTCAGAAAGTGGGGCAGAGGTTCAGTAAGTGGGGTAGAGGTTCAGCAAGTGGGGCAGAGGTTCAGTAGGTGGGGTGGAGCTTCAGAAAGTGGGGTGGAGCTTCAGAAAGTGGGGTGGAGCTTCAGAAAGTGGGGCAGAGGTTCAGCAAGTGGGGCAGAGATTCAAGTAAGTGGGACAGAGGTTCAAGCAAGTGGGGCAGAGGTTCAAGTAAGTGGGGCAGAGGTTCAAGCAAGTGGGGCAGAGGTTCAAGTAAGTGGGGCAGAGGTTCAAGTAAGTGGGGCAGAGGTTCAGTATGTGGGACAGAGGTTCAGTATGTGGGGCAGATGTTCAGTAAGTGGGGCAGAGGTTCAGCAAGTGGCAGAGGTTCAGTAAGTGGGGCAGAGGTTCAGCAAGTGGGGCAGAGATTTCAGTAAGTGGGGCAGAGGTTCAGCAAGTGGGGCAGAGGTTCAGTAAGTGGGGCAGAGGTTCAGCAAGTGGGGCAGAGGTTCAGCAAGCGGGGCAGATGGACAGCAAGTGGGGCAGAGGTTCACCAAGTGGGGCAGAGGTTCAGCAAGTCGGGCAGAGGTTCAGTAAGTGGGCAGAGGTTCAGTAAGTGGGGCAGAGGTTCAGTAAGTGGGGCAGAGGTTCAGTAAGTGGGGCAGAGGTTCAGTAAGTGGGGCAGAGGTTCAGTAAGTGAGGCAGAGGTTCAGTAAGTGGGGCAGAGGTTCAGTAAGTGAGGCAGAGGTTCAGCAAGTCGGGCAGAGGTTCAGTAAGTGGGGCAGAGGTTCAGTAAGTGGGGCAGAGGTTCAAGTAAGTGGGGCAGAGGTTCAAGTAAGTGGGGCAGAGGTTCAAGTAAGTGGGCAGAGGTTCAGTAAGTGAGGCAGAGGTTCAGTAAGTGGGACAGAGGTTCAGCAAGTGGGGCACAGTCTCAGCTAGGAAAGTCCGTACATAAATAACCTTATCAGCCAACTCATAACCAGTTTAGTTAGGGGACCATGCCTATCATGTAAAGTGATGTCAGGTTGATAGCGCCAAGTTGGACCTAGGAATTTGAAATTAAGACCAAGAATCACCACCAGATACATTAATGGGAACCTAAAGCTGGAACAGAAAGCCTTTGCTAAAATCTGGGTGGGCACTTTAAACCCTTGACAGCACCTCCTAAACAGGTATTTGTCAAACCTAACTGAATTAATCATAATATTATTACCGTTAATTATATACTCAATCTCTCTAGTCACACCTAGAAAAAGAAAACTGAACACAAAGGCCCATCTACATTACAATATAAGCCTAGATAATCAACAAATAAACTACTGTCGATATATTTTTATACAAAGAATGCGCAGACCAGGTACAACTGCAAACACAAAGTGAATGACAAACAAATACTAACACCAACTCATATTATCTATTTAAAATAAAACTGCGTATTGCAGACATATTCAATAAAAGAAAATTTAACATTTTATAAACTATAAACTAAAAAATCAAAACAACAACAGTCAGTACCAGCACATATACACAGTCATTTCATTACACAAACATATAACAAAGTAAATAATAAACAAATTATCATTTGTCAGAAATTAATGAAACTACTCTTTATTGTGATACTACTAGATCTAGTACTAAATGTGCATTCAAATTTTTATTTGGACATAGATTTACGTGTAGCTATTGGATCTTAGAAACATGATTTCTTATGATAACCGGAAGAAGACGAGCGAGTATAGAGCCATTATACTCCGTCCTCGTCACGAGCGAATATACACTACAAATTTCCTGTCGCATGGTGCGGTGCGTATTATATTGACCATAGTTTTTAAAAATATGTCCCGATCTGTAAATGTTTATGCTAGTCTGTCGCGTGGTGCGCATCATATTAAAAATGTATTTATAGCCATTTTCCCGTGATCAAATTGAGCTGAAATTTAGCAAGCAGACTGTAGTAGTTTTTAACGCCATTTCCCCATGGGGCATACTGCGTTTATTCATTTGAAAAAAATCTGTCCTGCCTGTTGGAGCTTGAAGAAGCATCTAATCCTGAACCATAATACCAGATAGAGGATTCTGGTCTTTTGCAAAATTAAATATGTTAAGGAGGTCCAAAGGATGTGCATGGGCCAATAACATGCTGCCCCCTCCCTGACCTACAAGCTTTCTCCGTGACCTTCTTCTTCCTCAATGACCTACTTCTCCCACCATGACCTACTGCTCCCTCCATGACCTACTGCTCCCTCCATGACCTGCTCCTATCTCAATGACCTGCTCCCCCCCTCCATGCCCTGCTATCCCCTCCCTTACCTTCCGATCCATCCGTGACCTACCTACCCCCGCGTATCTATACCGCCCACCACCTGTTGACTACACACGTAAACAACAACGCCACAGTCAACGAACCCCCCCTCCCCGTCCTCCTTCCCCGGGTGTCCCGCATACCCACACCCACCCCGCCCCCGTAAAGACTCACTACCCAGTTTGAATGCAGTGATGTCATCTTCTGTCTTCATCCCCACACCTCCCCCACCCCACCTAACAAATCGCGCCGTATACAACGGATGGCCCTGCGTTGTAACGGTGCTCACTCGCTACCCAACACCACCCCACCACCGCAGCTATNCCACTCCCACCCCCTGTCAGCTAGAGATTTTTGCGTGTTGTTTTCGTATTACTTGTATTCTGTAGCAACTAAAAACGCCGCCTCTCCATCCTAGGTTGGCCATTTGGACAACACCGTTGTGACAGAGGCTTCACTCTCTTGTTTGTGGCTGCTGGCTCTTTGCTTCTCTTCATTTCACAGGGATATTAGCAGCCTCTGCTAGGTAAGTTGGGCATTCTGTTATTACAGGACTAGGTGAGGGCTCTTTGCTTCTCTTTCTTTTACTGGGATATTAGGAGCTTCTATTGGGTAAGTTGGTTTGTGCTTTCATTTTGAGATTCAGCTGGTTTTTTTTTTTTTTTTTTTTTTTTTTTTTTTNTTTTTTATTTTAGTCGTTGAAAACCCGATATCGCTAAGCTTCTAGTCCACGGGTTACAAGTTATTAAGTCTCGACCACCAATAGGTTACCTTACCGTTGACAATTGTGTTTTTGCTACAAATTTTTTTTTTTCCTTTCTCCATGTTTACATTCTGTTCTTCACTTCAGCTTTTTTTTCTTTTTCTATTATTGTCTAATTTTGCTTAAATTTTCAGGTTTCTAAGATTTCCGTCTTTTAAAAAGTAAATAAAAATCTCTCTCTTTATTTTCTCCTTTTTATGGCTATTAATCTCCGAACTATTCCTTCTCCCTGCTCCCCCCCCCCCCAACCCAACCCGAAAAGCCAGTAAATGGAACGTAATTTTTTTTAAAAATCCTTTATATTAACTGGAGGTGTCTGCGTGCTTGCTTGAATGCCGAAAAAACTTAGGATCGATTTTAAACCCACCTCCTCGTATGCCATCGAGCTGAAATTTTGCAGGTAGATTCGCGCCGATGATAAAAATGATTTGTCAAAATTGTTGGTCGATCGTATGTACTTTAATTAAATTAATGAATTTTTAGATTATCTCTATTTTCCTCTATGTAGCCTGTTAATTTTTTGCTCGTGGACGATACTAAAAAAAAAAAAAGATTCCCGATCTGTAAATGCTCACGCTAATAATCTGTGGCACAGTGCGCATTATATTAAACATGGTTTATAACCCTGCACCCGTGATTAAATTGAGCTGTAATTTAGTATGCAGACCATAGTAGTTTTTTTTTTTTACTATAAATCCTTAATATACGAGATATAACTAATTTTTTTTTATTATTTTAGGATTGTCGTGGATGCGTATTATAATGAACATTGAACATACATTTAGTTAAGTCTCGTAAATAAAGGATTTATAGTCAAAAACTTTTTTTTTTTTTAAATTTTTAAATATTTTTATTTTACGTGTTTTTAGAGTCGATGAAAGGGATAATATCATTTTGGAGTGAGTTCTCTTTGTAAAAAGATCTTAGACAACTTCTCGCTACAAATGGTGGCTGATCAGTTCAAACAAGTAAATAAAGCTCTAAGGGCCGGGGGACTATCTGTCTATAGACAACGTGAGGCAGAAATCTGTGCCTGATATCACCGAGCTATTGTAGGTTTTAGTTATAGACATACTCAAGTCAGAGAAAGACAGTGTTAGACTGGGATAATCATAGAGTAGAGTATATAGACAACGTGTGACAGAAATTTGTGTATGATATCACCGAGCTATTGTAGGTGTTAGCTTTAGATATACTCAAGCCAAAGAAAGACAGTGTTAGACCGGGGTACTCACAGAGTAGAGTATATAGACAACGTGTGACAGATAGCCGTGGTATCCCAGACCTGTAGACGTTAAACTGGCCTTATGCCGTGCTTGTTGAGGGAAGGTGGGCTTTGTTATGACTAATTACATCACCCACCATGAAATCTCCATAAAATACATGCCCGATGATTACTAGTTTTTCGCGGACATAGGAAAATACATCATTTCTGGCATAAGAAAAGGGGGGAGGCTCGAGAAAGAGCTTTACTCTAATGGTAACTAAAAAATACATACAAAAAAATCACCCTTTAATTCAGTGGTAGCATTTTCGTAAAAAAAAATCATGTTAAGCCTGGTCCCTTTTTGGACGCAGGACGTGTTAGCGCATTTTCGTATTATGTATCAGTACTTATGTTAGATATCAGCATTATGTAGTTATCAGTAATTGTGTTTAGATTTTAGACATATATTTATGAATTTTCTTGTGTAATGAATATACCTGAAATTTTTTTTAATTTAAAAGTCATTTCTTTACATTTTAAATTTTTTTATTTTCTCTTTAATCTAACTACAAGTGGTTTGTGGTCACTGAAATAGGACTCATAAATGAAACATTCTAAATTGTAATCAGCTAATCGCCCAAATACTCCGTCAATTGTTGTTTTATAGTTCGTGGTTGCCAATCTTGTTGAAAGTAGTTGAATGTTGAAGCTTGTTTCGAAAAAGTTTTCAATTTCTGCCCCTGGGCCGCTAAGATCTTGATTGAAGTCACCACAAATGATGACGTAAAACTCTCTAAACTTTTACACATATTCTAATGACGTCAACAAAAAATACTAATACTTTTGCACGCTATTCGACTTCCGGCAATGGCGGCCGTTGCCTGCGCCAGTGTTATCTCTCGATTCGCAATGTTTTTTGGTAGTTTTAATGGGTTTTTTTAACGGATCGAGTAACTGAGTGTTGATGCACAAATGGCAGGTCAGGACATACAAAAAACATATATACATCATGGGTCTAGGACTTATGGATGCTGAGATCTAGGGTGATGACAGACGGACGGACGGACAAAATGGGTGCAATAGCGCATTCGACTTCTCGAAAATGCGCTAAAAATTTTGGTTGCTGGTTGGATTTAGGCTTCAAACTTTTCTTCCTATCCCGAAGTTTACCTACTGGAGGTGCGCAAGTGCCTTCACCAACCTATCTACGCCCCTGCCTTCACCAACCTATCTACGCCCCTGTCTTCACCAACCCGGCTACGCCCCTGCCTTCACCAACCCGGCTACGCCCCTGCCAAAGCTGGCCTGGATGATACCAAAATAAAATGAATAATTAACGCCAGTGTTTGGGGAGCGATTATACAAATCACCCCCACCACCGCATACACCCCCTCCCCCTTTGATGTGATGTCATCATGGTCGTGCCGAGGTCCAGGGAGACTGAACCCACCTGTAAATCAATTGTTTTATTGCACGGAAAAGAAGGGGGTGGGGATCCTGTGGTTGTGCGGTCGATACCTGTCGCATTGGACGTCTGGCCCATTGTGACCACTTTGACATCTGCTCGGTGGAGAAAGAGGCGTGGGGGCTGTAAGCACCCTTAAAGGAAATCCAAGCCTGGAAACAACAACAAATGAAGGAACACACACCCACCGTCATTTGTGGCGGAGTGGACATGCTACAGAAAAGTTTCTAATAAGCCGGGAATGTCACAGAGAGAATTCACATGGCCAGTAATGTCAAAGAGAGAATTCACTTATAGCCAGTAATGCCAAAGAAAGAATTAACTTAGCCAATAATGTTGCAGAGAGAATTCAGTTAGGCAGTAATTTCACAGAGAGAATTCATTTAGCCAGTATTCTGACAGAAACAATTCACTTAGCCAGTAATGGGACAGAAAGAATTCACTTAGCTAGTAATGTACCGGAAAGAATTACCTTAGCCAGTAATGAGACAGAAAGAATTCACTTAGCCAGTTATGAGACAGAAAGAATTCACTTAGCTAGTAATATTCCGGAAAGAATTACCTTAGCCAGAAATGTGACAGAAAGAATTCACTTAGCCAGTAATGAGACAGAAAGAATTCACTTAGCCAGTTATGAGACAGAAAGAATTCACTTAGCCAGTAATGTACCGGAAAGAATTCACTTATCCAGTAATGTTACAGAAATAATTCACTTCGCCAGTAATATGACAGAAAGAATTCACTTAACCAGTAATGTGACAGAAAGAATTCACGAAGCCTGTGATGTGACAGAAATAATTCACGAAGCCTGTAATGTGACAGAAAGAATTCACTTAGTCAGTAATGTGACAGAAAGATTTCACTTAGGCAGTAAAGTAGTCACAGATAGAATTACCGCAGCCAGTACCCACATATTTTAGCAAACTACTTACAAACTACTGGCACAGATCATATATACACCCTCACACACACTGCACTTTCATGCACACCCCCCCCCTCAATTTCTAATTAGCACTAATTACCTGTCGAAGCCCACGCCGCCTCACCCCCCCCCCATGTTAATTAATCATCATTTACACCTCGATGGCCTCACATCAGGTTAAACCTCAACAACCGCCCCCCTCACCACATACTTGAATCATTCATAACACCTCCAATATCTCCCCGCACATATCTTACAACGCACACCCCCTAGCACTTTTTCACTCTGTACACTATCTCTCCCGCACATTTCTCATCCCACACATTACTCACCCCGCTCATAACTCCTAGTATCCTTCACCACACGCACATATCTCCACGCAGATATCTCCACGCACATACATCCACGCACATACATCCACGCACATATCTCCACGCACACATCTCCACGCTGATATCTGCACGCACGTATATCAAAGCACATATCTGCACGCGCATATATCCACACACATACATCCACGCACATATCTCCACGCCGATATCCCCACGCACATATCTCCACGCACATATCCCCACGCACACTGCCCTTACCCTTGAACCGAAGTTTACATCTTGGACAACTGCCGCATTGCACTCCTCATCACCCTTCGTAAGTTCCACACCTAACCCCATCACCCTTCTACGCACTCTTCAACACCTCTCGTAAGTTCCACATCTCACCCACCACCCCTCTACGCACCCCTCACCTCCTACCACCGAACTTTTCTCACCGCCTCCAACCCCTTCCTTATCCTTCCCTCACCCGAACCTTTCTCCCCCGGCTCTACCGCACACTCCTGCCCGTAATCCCCGGATGAGCCTCTGTTTGTCCGATCACTGTCATATCTTTCTCAGCGTTCATCTTATCAACACACCGATAAATCATCTTGCCATCGACAACCTTCTCCCCACCCCCCCGGGGCCCGTATCGGCCACCCATCCCCAACCATCAGTTTTGTTTACGGTGTCGGACTGAGCTCGAGGAGCCGGGAGCCGAGTTTACGACTTGAACTCCGGCTAATGACGTCACGCAGGTTATGTTTTCACAGTGTGTGCTAAGGGAGAGTTTTTGGTGTGATGAGCTACATTTGTGGGTTTTCTTCTCTAGAAACAGAAGGTTGGAACCGAAAAAAATGTAGCGCTTTGTTTTGTTTACTAAGATTTATGTTCAATAAGTTAATCTTGGGTCGGTGGGTCTGAGATTGATGTATTGATGTATTGAGATATATTGATGTATTGGGATGTATTGATGTATTGGGATGTATTGATGTATTGGGATGTATTGATGTATTGGGATATATTGATGTATTGGGATATATTGACATATTGGGATGTATTGAGATATATTGATGTATTGGGATGTATTGATGTATTGGGATATATTGATGTATTGGGATGTATTGGAATGTATTGGGATATATTGATGTATTGGAATGTATTGATGTATTGGGATATATTGATGTATTGGGATGTATTGATGTATTGGAATATATTGATGTATTGATGTTTTGGGATATTTTGATGTATTGGGATATATTGATGCTTTGGGATGTATTGATATATTGAGATGTATTGGGATATATTGATGTATTTGGATGTATTGATGTATTGGGATATATTGATGTATTGGGATGTATTCACCTAAAGCCTTCACTAAGTAAAACTCTGTCCCAAGTCGTTGTTAGGTCAAGATGGCCTCGTAGGAAGACAATCTGGTAGAAAAGTCTTTTTGTTAGCTGATGCATGTTGTCAAAGGAGGACGTTCAATATAACCGACTGAAAGACGTGATACATGTTGTCAAAGGAGGACGTTCAATATAACCGACTGAAAGACGTATCAATCTTTGCGTGGTGCGAGTTCACGCAATGGCGCGTAGACATGCGCACTTTCTGTTCTAACGAGACTAAGGAATCCATACTCCGGCCTTGAATAGACCCATTTATGGCTGCTCTAGACCAACGATGGAAAGATTGGTGCATACAGTATACATTGTTGTTTTGATGTTGAAAAGGACGCTTGGGGGGTTCATGTTAGAGGTAAGGGTTGAAAGTCTGTGTGTGTGTGGGGGGGAGGGGTATGTTAACTATAATGTCTTAATAACTAATACATCTTAACATTGTCATAGGGACATTTATACATTGACATGCATATGTACATTCGCATGCATATATACCTTATCATAATTACATACACCGACATCCATATTTATACAATGACACTATATATGTTGACATACCTATATACATTGAATTACTTACATATATTTGCGTATATACATACACAAACTTATACAAAGTGACATACGGGGATATACATTGTATTAAGTATATATATATATATA